>NCQV01125216.1:0-11122 GCA_002740545.1 Lophocereus schottii
AGAGGAGGGAGGACTAATTGAAATGAAAATTACCGATCATGAAGAGAAGAATAGCAAAACTGATCTTGATCTTAGTCTCCATTATTGGCGTAGTATTAGTACTCTAAGCTCTTTGTGGATGCATGCTGTGGGTTACAGAGCCAAATTAGGTATGTATTTATAGTGGCTAGTTAGCAATAACGTACGCGTCTAGTACAGCAGCCTCTTTAATTAAGCTTGTTCATTATTCAAAGTCATAGTTGGAAGATTTGGTCACTTATTCAAGTACACATGCATGGAAGACATCGACCTCTTCCCTTCACACGACGTGGAATTCTTATCTTAAAGGGGGTTTGTTCTAGTTTCCCTGCTGCTCACAAATCTTGATCTATATTCCGTATCAGCATATATGAGCTATATCAACTTGGATACAAAGGTTAACATATATAATTTTTTCTTTATAGAGCTATATATTTTAATTAACATACCCATCGACATACTATAATTAATAAATGATATTTTTATCTCTCAATTTTTAAAATTATTATTTAACCACCGTACTTCACTATTATTTTTATTTACAAGAAAGTTATTATTGTTTAGGCCCTTCATATATATATTTTTCAATTTAAAAATAAGATTATATGAAAACAATATAAAAGGTGCGCTAGAGAGATAAATAATCATTCCAAAAATCAAGAGATAAAAATAACATATATGTGTGTGTCTACACACGCACACATAAACACACACGCACACACGTGCACACACATACACACACACACACACACATATATATATAGATACACACACATGTACATTAATCTAAATTTTCCTAATCAACTTTAAAAAAATAAATGAAAAATTATTTTTCCCGGCTATCTAACTTTAAAAACAATATCTTCATCTAAATGATGCCAAACAACCTAATAAAACACAAAATCTATTTAATATATCACATTATAACCATAATCTTGAATAAATCCATATGACCCTACAAAATTATGCTTACTTTCTATTCTCAACTTTCAAGTTTGTTCTTATGATTAAACTTCCTATCATCTACTGATCTACCTTAAAACTTTAGTTTCGTCCACATGACTGACAGGTGGACTTGCTCTTCTACATCTAAAGCTTTCTTCCTATCGCTTATCTTATACACTTGAGAGAATGTACTCTCACGTGACATATAGTAGTTATATACTAAAAAATAAAATACATGATAATAATAAAAAAAATATATATATATATAAATTAGATACAGAAACACATATATACAAGTGCACATAACAATTTACCCTTCTTAACAGTCCTAGTGATCGATCCTCCTACTTTCACGAGGTGTTACTTGTAAATTCATCAAGCTTAATTTATTTATGGAAGATTTGACTTCAAAGATGAATTGCAATTGCAGCCGTTGCCAGTTAGGTCGTATAATGCGTGACATTTCTCTCTCTCTCTCTCTCCGTCTGTTCTGTTTTTAAAAAAACAATAGTGAGAGGAAATAATTCATGCCTGTGACGCTGGAACTGATCGTAAATTTCAGTTAGTCAATGATCAAATCTAATTAATTATAAACTTTTATCTTAGATAAACTCTTTCTTATTAACCAATGGATATATAATAAAAAAAGGAGCTGATATCTTAAAGAGTTTCTACAGGTACACTTTCCATTCCCCCTCTTATAACCTTATTTGAGCACAAAAAAAGTCATTAGACTAGGTTGGAAATCAAATACGTACAATTAAATCGTATTATGCTTTTCGAAGTATTTACATTCATAAGCTGCATTACATTCTTTATTCAATAATTATCATAGATAAAGTTTAATATGCGTATATGTATGTCACTTTTAAAAATATATACTCTTGAAAAATAATATATAAGAATTGAGAAAATACATCGAGAATAAGAAGTTTTATTTACGTCACCCCTACTCGACAGGCATACTGGACCTGTTACTCAAGCGTGGGTTGTTATGGGCTGAAAGAAGGGGACACACATACTGAAATTAGAGCCAACGAATGGTGGTCTAACTCCCTGAACCATTACTGAT
Source organism: Lophocereus schottii (assembly GCA_002740545.1). Lineage (NCBI taxonomy): Eukaryota > Viridiplantae > Streptophyta > Magnoliopsida > Caryophyllales > Cactaceae > Lophocereus > Lophocereus schottii. Next base: position 2,036 of record NCQV01125216.1, read on the forward strand.
AACCATTACTGTACGTCTTCCCTATGGTTGCCCAATGCTCAAAATTTGGAAACTTGGATTGGTTTTATCTTCTAATCAAATGAAGGGCTGATTGAATATATGATATGATTAACAGCTAATTGTGATCTGTTTGAATTTTTCTTTACAGTTCCCCCGCCCTTTTTTAAATAGAATTAAGGATATTGATTGGACCTCCACATTTTCAGTATGTGGAATTTACTATTTGCTCTTATTTGTTCCAACTTATTCTTCTTTGCTACAAGTCCATCGTAAAAATACTTTCAATCTTTTCCAACCCGCTCTAACCCACTATAATCTACTGATTGATCTCTCAAAATGCTAAAAAAGAACAGGATCTTAATCTCTAGAATTATTTGTAGATTTGAAAATTTTACAACAACACCGGACAAAGAAAATGTAGCGTGCATTTGTCAAAATCTAGCAAAATACATCCCTCTATGGCCTGATACTAGGCCGAGTAGATATCTTTCTTAATTTTTAACATAGGCCATGTTCGGCAAAATTAGCTGTTTAAATAGTAGATAACGGTTCAGGCAGCGGATAACTGTTTAGATAGCGGATAGCGTTTCTAATTTAACTATTAGCGGATAACTGTTTAGATGAACGGTTGAAAATAATATGTTCGGTAAATTTAGTTATTATGCTAGCTGATTAATGTAAATTTACATAAAAGGATATAGATAGTTTCAAAAAATAAAATATTTAAAGGATATTTTTTTGGCTAAAAAATATGAAACGATACTTTTAAATGTTAAATGTTAATACCATTAGTTTTTCAAAAACGTTGCTTAAAATGTTAAATACTACTTGAAATGCTAGTCAAAACACTAGTTCACCGAACACTAAAAATTAACTAATTAGTGTATTAACCTGATCAAAGCACTAAACGCTACCTAAAATGCTGTTGTCGAACATGACCGTAGTCAATATTTTGTATGTCATGAGAAGCCTATATACACAATTCAAACACTTCCCTATAATTTTAGAAATTGTAGTAAGATTTAAGTTACATTTAAAACCCTTCTCCATCAATTTACATATTTTCTTCATAATAGATATGAAAATTCTTCTGTAAGATGTAATTTGTAAATAGGTTAAACTATTCAACTTTTTTTCACTTTCTTCTAATTTATTTCTTCTAAATTATTCCAAATTTATATTTTTTCCCCAATTTTAACTTTCTTTTTCATGCATGCACATTTTTTTTCGCTTAAATTCTTCTGTCAAATGTAATTTGTAAAAATAGATCAAAAGTTGGCATTTCAAATAATGTGGTCCACTTATTTCATGCATGCACATTTTTTTCGTTTAAATTAATGGGAAAACACGAATAATTAAGATGGAAGTAGTAATTTAACAATTTTGATAGAACCATAGCACTGACATCTCCACACTGCCAATTTGATACCACTATACAAGCACAAAGTTGGTAAGTTGGTCTCTTGATATTTCTTTTTTACAATCTCTACGTATATATGCTTGATGTAGTGTACTGTTCACATGTTATAGTTCCTTGTAGACCATCTAAGACGATTTTTCATAGAGATAATCAGTAATGCTCTATCTGAATTAGAACGATGGACCATCTAAGGCTGGACCTGTAGTACTTATTCAATCACATTTAGAATTATTACCCACACATACGATGCAATGTTTTCAACTTTCAAAGAAAACAACACAACATCTAGATACAATCAACAAGGTTTTTTTCTGAAAACATTTAATGTGCAAAAAGGATTACCTCAAGTAGGCTGGAGTAGAGTATTATGCCGAAAAACAAAGGGGCTTACGCATCAAAAAAATAGAAGCTGTTAACAAGGCATTCCAGTGTAAGTTAGCATGGAAAATTATCCACAATGATAAAGGTTATGGGCATAATCCATTTGGGCTAAGTATTTATATAACACATACTTTTTCAGCCATAGGAAAAAATGTACAAACTCACCGTTCTGCATGGGTGACAATTTTACCCACAACCGATGAACATTCATTCCACTCAACCCCAAAAAACAGGTGAAAACCCAAAATATATAGATGATGGATGGACGATGTTTTGACGGATTGGATTGAATCTGAACGATGCTTCATCCGACCCCCCACCTGATGCATCACTCGCTTAATCATCCACTTGTCTATTCCCTATTTGCAATTGATTTACTTTTTACTTTAGTCCTTTAAATTTTACCCATTTTTTGGACGATTATATTATTAATTTTATGGTTTTTGCCAAGTGAATATGGTAAATATGATATTTTATTCATTTATTGTACCTAAAATATTGCTTTTAAACTTTTCAAAAGGCAAAAAGTTATTTTTCTCTTTTAAATTTGCGCTAACATTGTGCACATAATCTTTCATCATCCGTTTTTCACCCGATCCACCCGTTTTCACCTGCAGATAGGGGTGTTCAAAAATATCTGTAACCAATAACCCGAACCGAAAATCCGCTACCCGATCCGAAATTTTGGGTACCCGAATCGAACTATTTGAAAATTTTGGTTCGAGTATCTGGACCAATATTTTTTTTGGGTTATTGGTTCCGTTATGGTTCAGGCGTTCCTAGAATTCGGATACCCAAAAACCCGAAACTTTTTTTAAAATTTTTTCAAATTTTTTTTATATTATCCATTCCCTAAAGACTTTGTAAGTCAATTATTCTCAAACCCAAAGAAGACAAGTACTTTGACTTCATTGTATTATTTTATTTGACTTGGTTGGGCATGAATATGATGTTAATAAGTTTATGCCTTATGGAGGTGTGGGCTAATTAATATATAAATGGTGGTAAGATATTAAAACATATTTTCATATTGTGTAATAATTTCAAGTGAAACTTGGTGCAATACGACATCGTTTTCTAGCACAAATAGAAATAATTATATTGTGGATATAATAAAATTATTAGACAAAGTAGGAAAAAAATTTTTAAAAAAATGGATTATTGGGTAACCGAAAACCCGAACTGAAATTATCGGGTACCCGAATTTCAATTACCCGAATATTAATATTTCGGTTCAGATACGGTTCACAATTTTGCCAACCCGAAATTTCGGTTATTCGAACGGTTCGAGTACCCGAACTATGAACACCCCTACCCGTAGATGGTGGATGGATGCATTGGATTGAATTTACATGGATGATGGATGAATTGTATGAAGCGGGTGAAAGTTGATGATGGATGCGGATGATGGTTCACCCTATTTGAACCTGATCCGTTGCCACGTTTACCAGGCTGGAGAAGCTTGCTTAGTTGCAGTGACATACGGAGGACAGGTATAATTAGACCTGGTAAAACTGACCCGAGACTCGAAACCCGAATCGAACGACCTGAATCTATACCCGAACTGACACCTAAAATGGAATAAATCGATTTGGACCCAAACACCAGAAGTAAACCGATTCATTACCAAACAAAACCCGAATTGTAGCATGACCTGAAATGACCCGACCCAATTTAAACCCTATTCGTAGTAACCCGACCCGAACTGAACCGAAAAAGGACAACCCGAATCGAACCGTACCCGATTTAAAATCGATCCAATTCTTACCCAACTCAATTTTACTCGAATAAGTAGTAACCTTTTTTTGGGTTTTAGTATTTCCTCTTTTGGGGGGAATTTTGAATTTTTCAAACTCAATTAGTTGAGTTTAGGTGAGAAAAGAAAAAAAATTAAGAGAGAATTTTTACAAATGAAATCAATTAAAAACTTGAGAGGAAAAAAATACAATAATTGATAGCTTTAGGTTTTTAATTTGATAGATATGTAGTAAAAATATAAGAGAAAAAAAATTTTTGTCACAATAGGAAAGAAAAGATAAGTATAATTAATAATTTATTAAACTTAGTAGGATCTAGTAATCCTATTTTACTATTTGGTTCACTTAATGACTTAATGTAATGCACGCTATGATTATAAATTTATAATATCATTCTGTGACTACTGTTAAAAATTCCGCACAACTGATCGACAATTCTAAATCATCTTCATAACATGTTTAATTTTACAAAATCATATTCAAGAATGTATCGTTGCATATGATCTCATAATAATGTGACTCATTTGAATTTTGGACAATAAATTCCAAGTCTCGAGTTTCGCTAACGAGCATTCATAATCACATAAATGTAATGCTAATTGACACATGCTCATATATTGCCGTTGCTTTTTCGTTTTGACTCATTGAGCAAATGCAGATCAAGTTGTTAATCTCACAAAGACAAATCTTTGAATTTTGATTTTTGATGTATGATCACTTAACAAGTTACCAAAGAATATTGATTCGATTCCTAAAAATGTCGACTTGAGCCAATTTGTTTCTATTTACCAAATACCAACTCCAAATATGATAAATGTGAAGTTATAAACAAACACCGGGGTCTAAATAAAAATTTTGTTATTTTCTTTATTTTGTTCATTTTTCAAGGTATATTTTGGTATTGGGACTCACAAATGAGACCATCGACAAAAGATTTACGTTATATTGATCCACGTATTTTGTCATCGTATGAACTCAATTGAGATGATTAAAACTTGGCTTAACGATACATAATCTTTTGGATAATTGCACGGCATATTTGATATGGGGTTAGAGATGAGTTGTATACTTGTATATGTAATTTAGTAATTTTCTTAGTAAATTTAGAACTAACCCCATATAATTTTCCATTTTTTAAATATATTGTGTATATATATAGAGAGAGAGAGAGAGAGAGAGAGAGAGAGAGAGACACACACACATGCATACATATAATTGTATGTGTGTATATGTATGTGTGTGTGTGTGTGTGTATGTATGTATATGTGTGTGTGTGTGTGTGTATATATATAGTCAATTATCATTAACGTATGAATTAAAAGAGAAATTTAGAATAAATAGGTTTGTCTAATTAAACGGTTTTTACCTTTTAAGTACAAGTTAAGGTTAAAGAACTAAAGATGGCTACATTAAAAACATACAATGAACTGAAATTAACCCAACTTGATTTATACCCGATTTGATTTACACCTGATCTAATATTGACCCAAATATTGAACTGAATAACACCCGACCTAATCACACTTGAGTTATACCCGATTCGAACCGGACTATTGTAGATAACCCGAAATAAACCCGACCCGAATTCTACCGAACTGAACCCGTACTGACCTGAACATGGTACCCGTAAGTGACGCAAACCTAAACTTCACCCGAGCCAAACCAAATCTGATCTGAACATGGTTGACCTGAAAGTAACCTAAACCCGACTCGATTATAGTTGACCTGAAAATGACCCTAATTGAGTTAGGACCTAACCGTACCTGACTCGAATGACCCATTTACCAGTTCTAGGTATAATATGGAAGATTGGCAAAGAGGATAAAATATCCTTTTGACATTATAATTGGGTTGAAAATCGCCGCCCAATAGACATTAATTATGAATTTACCAGAACATAATCTACCCTTTTATGGCATTAAAGTGGAAGAGTTTATTCAACAAGACAATAACTGGGACATCTCCAAACTTCGGCAAACCCTTAGTGATGAGTCGATTATTAAAAAATTCAAGGTATAGCTATTCCAAAACACAGCACCGAAGATTCTTTTTGCTAGGGTTTAAATAGCTTAGGTGACTTTAGTACGAAATCGGCAACTTGAGTTGCCCATGACACCCAGCCCCTCGGAATGCAAGATTGGAAATATAAATGAATTTGGAAAATTGATACCATGTCAAAAATCAAAATCTTTTTATGGCTATTATCTCATAAATCCCTTCCAGTACGTGCCCATATCCTAAAAAGGGGATTAGGCATTAATCCTGAATGCGCATTCTACTAGGAGGATGTCGAATCACACATCATTTCTTAAAGACTATCACTTCGCAAAAAAAGTCTGGAAATTAGTAATAAAGCATAGATGGCTCCCAACAGGGATACACCCAATCGGAAGCCAAACTTTGCATCAATTTCTAACTATCTCCAAGGTAATATGTCCTCCAATGATACTCCAAAATATTTCCTTTCTACTCTAGAGCATCTAGAAGTCAAGGAATGGCATAGTCTTTTAAAATGAAATCTTCAATCCTTTAGCTTGCACCATCTGTGCAAAAAAAAAAAAAAAGGTGCTAAATGGAGAATCCAGACTCGTATGTCGGTTGACCATTCTTCAAGGGGACTCTCTTCCCCCTCCACACCTCTCATCACTTTGTAAGGTGGAACCCATCCCCCAGGATTCATCAAAATCAATTTTGATGGATCACTCATCAATTTATCAGTAGAAGGAGGCTTCATTTTTCGTGACTAAACCCACAAATTACTCAAGACAGGAGCAGCATATTATGGCTAGACGTCCATCTTGGTGGCAGAAGCAAGGGCACTTAGAGATGGTGTGAATGTAGCAATCCAAGGAAGGTTTGATAATCTTACTATTGAAGGTGATAATCAAATAGTAATGCAGGCCCTAAAGTTGGTTATCAAGATTCCCTGGCAAATTACCAACATTATCAAGGCAGGTTTAAACCACGCCATGTACAGTGCTGAGAGGGTTCATGGACTATGGTGACCTTAGCGGTGGTCTCGGTAGTCTTTGTTGTGGTTGTTATTAGTCGCATCGGTTGGATTGAAGGTTGGAAGAATCGGGTTAAAGTTAAATTAAGTTTCGAATGAGTAGAGGAGAGAGGGTAGGGGTAAGAAAAAAAAACATATAAACAAAAAGGCAATGTACAAATTTGAAAGTTTGTAATACTTTGACGCAAATTAAGATGAAAAGGGTAAAAAATATAATTTTAAAAAATATTTATCGGCACTAAAAAGGGAGTAAATGAAAATACTTCCCCAAATTATACGTAGTGCATTTCATTATAACCTTCCAACACTTACTATGGGCCATTGGGGGTTGCCCAAGGGGATCGAAGGAAGGTATTGGGCCTGGGATCAATTGGGCACAAATATTTAAATAAATTGTAAGGGAAAAGTCTAAATTCAAAACTAGAGGCCGGCCTGTTGGAGGGAATGCCGGAAGTCATAGCATGATCTAACCGAAATGATGCGCAGCGTCAGTGGAAGTCATGTAATGCAGATTATTATGGCAAAACTGAAGACAAGCTTTGCCGTCCTCTTGTGCTCCTCCCATCACTGCTGGCCAAAATAGACACACATAATAATTAGTATGTCAATTGCAGCCGAATTATCTGGAAACCAAAACTATACAGGGAGTGCATGTAACTGATCGAGAAGCTGTTGTATACAAAGTCCTTAAAGGGTAGGCTCGGAGACATAACTTTATTTTGATGAGGGGATGGGTGTTTAAAAGGTGGGTCTCATATTATGACTAGTGACATGGCCGCGAATTACGATATAATTCTACTATTCCCTTGCCTTGATCTTAGTCTGCATTACCAATCATGAAGAGAAGAATACCAAAACTGATCTTGATCTTAGTCTGGATTATTATTGTGTGGTATTAGTACTCTAGCTCTCTGTGGATGCTCTGGTTTACATTAGCTATTTAGCAGCCTCTTTAAGCTAGTTTCTTGCTGCTTACAAATCTTGATCTATATTGTCTATGAACATATATCTATATATAAACTATGTCAACTTGGATACAAAGATTAATATATGCAATTTTTTTATTTTTTTTTTCCATATAGAGGTATTTTTACATACCCCTCCACATACCAATTAATAGATGATATGTTTCTCTCTCAATTTTTAAAATTACTATTTAGCCACCGTAGTTGACTATTATTTTATGTACAAGAAAGTTATTATTATTTAGGCCTTTCACCGGCACACACAGACCAATTTAAAAATAAGGTTATACGAAAACAATATATAAGGTGAGAGAGATAAATAATCATTCCAAAAATTAAGAGATAAAAATAAATATACTTGTGTGCATGTGTGCACACTTGTAGGTATGTATATATATGTATAAACATAATGTATAAGCTAATTTTTCACGATAAAAAAAATAAATGGAAGATTATTCTTAAAGCATTAACATGAAATGCTTTCATGATTTTTTTTTTTTGGTTTTTGTAATTATTAGGAGGGTATAATTATTCTAACAAAAATATAAATGTTAGTGATAAAATACAAAAATAGTCACCATGACCAATCCTAAAACCTTAGCTGGTATTGAATAATTTTAAACTAAATATCCTCATACAGAACTAGTTCGATATATCATATATTATCATACCGTGCTTTTTATTTATTTTAAATTTTTTAACGGACCCTTGGGTCTTATAAGGCATGACATCTCTCATTAATAAAGAGGCAATAATTGGTAACTGAGACAATGGATAGAAGACCTTTACCATAATACGTGTTTAATTGGTCCAAGATCTATGCTAATTATGAACTTTAATTTTGATAAACTAATCCTCATTAATAAACTAATGAACTAATCATATTGTAAGGAACTTCATTAATTAGCTAACTGCACGCTGCTTGAAAAGAGGTCCTTAAAGAGAGATAAGGCCATCTTAAAACTTCAGATAACAATCTCATTATAAGTTCTTAACCCAAAAAAAAATACCTTTAGACTTTGGATTTAAGCGTGCCACCAAACTTGTTGAATATGTACTAAAATGTCACTTATTTGAAAAGTAACCAGTAATATATAGCATGTTTAATTTGTTTTTTATTATTTATTTTTTTGAACTTTTATTTGAAAACAAATAAAAATGAAAGAAAGTAAAAAGAAAAATAATAGAAAGATGGTAGAAGGAGCGGAGGGGGGATAAACCCAATTCAATGGCTTCAAATTCAATCTGTCTACATACCTTAGGGTTGTCCAAAACCCTAAAGTCAAAATTCTTCACCTTGAAATATGCATTAATTATTTTACAAAATTGAGTTGTGCCTTTTGTTTGTTGTATAATCTTGATCAGAAAAACAAAAAAACCCCAAAATGTCCTTTCCTGTTAACCAAAGCCCTGCACAAAAATGCAGATCTTCATAGTTGAACTCATTTCCCTTAGTAATCTTCCAAAATTCTTAGGATTTGTGATTGCAGAGATGGAAAGGTGAATTCTCAGGGGCTCGAAGGAAGCAAATAAGGCCTTTTTAATGTCTAATTT
>NCQV01125241.1:0-10027 GCA_002740545.1 Lophocereus schottii
TATTGCCGCCATCCTCTCTCGAGGTATATCCCTTTCATAGGGGAGTACAGGCCCCAAATATCTGTAATGAAAAATGACAGGCCAGTGATTCAAACACCGTCAAAAACATATGAGACATGACAACATGTCTTCTTGCATGCATAAATATATTGCACCGAAAAAAAATATGACGAGTAATTCTATGAAATTTTTGCTGGTAAATTCTTCTATTTGAATAACATGCAACAAATACACATCTATATTTGATAATTTTTAAATTTTCTTCCTATTCAGGGCCTATTGTTTTCATAGGGATGAAGCAGGTATGGAATATGAAGAGATAGAATTGACTGAAAAAGAATGGAATTGATCGAGGGAAAAGGAATGACATATATTATAGGAGTGAGAATGAATGAGAAAGCAGGGGAATAAATGGGAAGGAACGAAATGTAGTGAGAAAAACATAAAATGATCGATATTAGAGCGTGAGAAGGATTGAGAGCCAGGGAATGAGAGAGAGTGGGAAGAAAATGTAATAAGTAGTATCTGTCTTTAGGTTCTGTTTAGACCTTGAGAAATTTGGTGGAAAGAAAAAAAATTTAAAAAGAAACTTTTTTCTTGTGTTTGATTTAGAGAAAATCACAAAGGAAAAAAAAATGGAGAAAAATTAGGTGAAAAAATTGTTAAAAATAAGTGATAAAATTTTCCTCATAAAATTGTAAGGAAAGTTTGAGAAAAATTCTCAAAAGAATTCATAATCTCCCCCAGCATTGCGCTGATTAGATAATATCAAAATGATTCAAGTAACTCATCAACATTCAAATTTTTCATTCAAATTCTTGTATTTTTTTTCTCATGCAAACAAGATAATAAGACTCACTTTCTCCATGCTTTGTTTTTCTTCACATTTTTTTCCCACCAAATTTTTAAAGAACCAAATAGAGCTTTAAGGAGTGAGAAAAATGAAACAGAATGAGTTAACTAAGAAGGAACGAAACAAAATGAGAGTAAGAGTCAAAATTTACCCACGAAAAAAAACAGATGCTTAGACAATTATCGCCCGTGAATATGAACACATGGTACAAGAGAAGGAGATCCTAAGGCCTAACACGATAATGGCAGATTTTAAGAGTATTCCCAGTGGGAGTTTCAGATTTTGAAACTCTACCTTGCCACATTAGCAAAAATTTTAATTTTTTGGAACTTGCATTCCATCATTTCTCCAACTCGTGGAATTCCAATTTTAATCATCCAATAAAAATATTTGTCATGGACTAACATTATAACACACTCAAAAAAAAAGAAAACAAAAAAATATATTAAAAAAATATTAAAGGTGGCCCGCAAGAAGAAACAGGCAGACGTGCTACTTGGCGTGTGCCTCGCATGCCGTACTGGCTGGGAGGAAAAAATTATCACGCGTGTCAGATCGGGCCTCACCATATCACTCGTGTTCCCTCACGCTGCTAATACTTAAGAAAACTGAGTTTTGCAAGTATTTTTGACGCGGATACACTCATAATTGCATGCTCAAATTTACAGGTCCAAAAGCGCGGCCACAAATTTAGGAAAGAAACTCGTACTGGCGTAACACAATCTTACGTTTGGCAATGACCTTTCAGAGTTTCATATCAATGGAACTTCTGTGTTGTATTCCCAGTCACTTCATATGGTTCATGTTTTTTAGGTGTACAGTGTTCTCTTGGCAGTTATATCCGGCCAAATGGAAGAAGAACGTAATGCTTACCACGTTTACTAACTTACAATTTGCGCTAATTTCTCTTATCAAAATACACATGATCAAAATTTGGATTTGAATTTTATCTCCAGTTGGATAAATTAGACAATGTCCAAACTTTGGACGAAAAATTTATGATAGAACCTCTTGTTTTGGAGTCAGGCAAATTAGAAGTCTACTGTACCTGAATTTGGATGATTTGGGTTTGGACATCAGAAATATACAAAATTTTGTGCACTGATTCAAAGCTCGATCGAAAAATTTATGATTGTACCTGACTTTTTCGGATTGGACAAATTTGGGTGATTGGGTTAGATGAAATTCTGCCAACCCTAAAATATACAGATTATAAAGGCTTAGGATGGTTTTAGTCAATAGCGTACTTAGTTTTTGAACAAATCTTTCGGTTAATGATCGCCATAAACATCATCCTGGACAACACAAGTCCTTTATTGAGTTCAATAGATAAGAGAATGAGTCACAATTAGAAATATCAAACTCATGGGAATAGAAAGTTAAGTAGGATCCAAATTTGGCGAAACGAAGAGCAAAAAAGAAGAAATTTAGGAATTTGGGTTGAATTTGAGCTAGACTCCTGAGCACCTCACATTTTCCCATAAAAAAACACTCGTGTTCGATGTTGGATCACAAAATATGCATATAACATACCTGTTCAACCTAAAAAACTGAGAAACAAAAAAGAGCAATTTTAGATAATATAGACAGATCACGTCGGCCAACTTATCTTACTCGTCTAAACACCAATTTCACTCGTTGAGACATAAATACCGAATTAACTCCGGCCAATCAAGGTACCAATTTGATCAAACTTGTCAAGGTGAAAGTGTTAGAAGTAGAATGGATCTTTCCCAATGTAGACAAGTGGGTGTGTTAAATTCCTACTCTAGCTACACCTCTTGTGTACAGAAGGATTGAAAAAGAGTCAAAATGCCTCAATGTTAGACTGGCCCATATGCACTTAATGCTCAAATAAAATTTTCAACATGTAATTTTTCAACAAAAGAGAACATATATGCCAGTTCCCCTCACCCTTGTGACAACCCCACCCAACCTCAGTTCAAAAGTCTCTTTTTCTTTTTTATTTTTATCTTTCTTTAGTCCCCACACGAGAAACTTCCTCCCTATTTTGCAGTATATATAGACATAGGATTGGGGAGTAGCGAATTCAACAATCTACACCAACAGCTTAACCATCAATTGCCAGAAAAATTCTCAGCAAATCTTCCAAACTCCAGCTATTTCCCACATGCCTTTGAATCAGACATCATAGTATTTTCAGTTTCTCAGTTGCAAACCCTCGTATATATACACACTTCCTTCAACCCTTTTCTTCAATCTTTCAAGAAAACTTTATTGGGTTTTTAATATAACTTTGAATCATACATCACAGTTTCTTCAATCTGTCAAGAAAACTTTCAAGGGTTTTTGATTTTTGAGGGGTTAAATTTGTCAAGTGGATAAAAACGGCACGAGAAATGCTGTCAAAAATGGCAACAGGGAATGGACATGGGGAAGAATCAGCCTATTTTGATGGGTGGAAGGCATATGCAAATAACCCTTTTCACCCTATCAACAATCCCAATGGGGTTATCCAGATGGGTCTTGCAGAAAATCAGGTAAGAGATTGATCACAGATCATGATTATCATTAATCAATCAAATTAATCTCTCCGTTTTTTCAACAATTTGGACCACAATGACATCTGGGTTTCTTTATTTTTGCAGCTTTGTTTTGATGTGGTGAAAGATTGGATTTTGAAGAACCCAGCTGCTTCAATATGCACTGTTGAAGGAGTAGACAGCTTCCAAGACATTGCCATTTTTCAGGATTATCATGGCTTGGCAGAGTTCAGAAAGGTGCATTCCGAATTCCTCAGCCTCAAAAAAAAAAAAAGTTCAAATTTATATGAAAATTTTGTAGCCAATGACTAAACTGTATTTACATTTATGTGTAAATTGACAGGCTGTGGCAAGATTTATGGAGAAAGTGAGAGGAGATAGAGTTGAATTTGATCCGGACAGAATAGTAATGAGTGGGGGAGCCACAGGAGCTCATGAGCTCGTGACATTTTGCTTAGCTGATCCTGGTGATGCCTTCTTGGTTCCTGCTCCTTACTATCCTGGGTATGTAACCACTTGCTTGGCTCTTCTTTTCGTATTGTCTCTCTTATTTCGTTAGTACTGGCTTTAAATATTGAGTCGGAGTCCTAACGTTTGAATCTCCCGATACTCTTTCTGTTGTGGGATCCGTATGGGGTCATGGTTGTCATATGTGACGTCATCTTTGGATGTGATGCTGGTTTAGAATTCTTGTCACCCTTATATCCACACAAATAGTTCGTAATCTAGGTGTTGGTGGGTCAGATGCATGTCGTCTTATCATAAATAGTAAATACAGAGACGAAAATAGAAACTGTAGATTATAGGAGTACAGTTTAGCATTTAGTCTTTCCAAATTATTTGGGTTAGCTAATGATGGATTTGCTTAAACTTTTGCAGATTCGATCGAGATTTGAGATGGAGAACAGGGCTACAAATTGTCCCAGTTGAATGCCATAGCTCTAACAACTACGAGGTCACAAGATCAGCCTTGGAAGAAGCATATGAAAGGGCCCAAGAGGCTAACATCAGAGTAAAGGGCGTGCTCATCACAAACCCTTCAAACCCCCTAGGCACAGTCATGGACAAAGACACCTTAACTAGCATATTAGCCTTCACCCAAGAGAAGAACATCCACTTAGTATGTGATGAGATATATGGAGCCACAGTCTTTAAGCAACCGAGTTTTATAAGCATCTCCGAGATCATGACCAACCAAGACTGCAACCCGGATCTCATCCATGTCGTCTACAGCCTCTCGAAAGACTTAGGGTTCCCTGGCTTCAGGGTCGGGATTGTGTACTCCTACAACGATGACGTGGTCCATTGTGCTAGGAAAATGTCTAGCTTTGGCCTTGTTTCAACCCAAACACAAAGGCTCATAGCCTCAATGCTATCAGATGAGGAGTTTGTGGAGAGGTTTTTAGCTGAGAGTAGCCAGAGGCTAGCAGCAAGGCATAGTGTCTTCACTCGGGGGCTTAAACAACTAGGAATCCCTTGCTTGGCCGGCAATGCCGGTCTTTTTGTATGGATGGATTTGCGCCACCTCCTCAAAGATCCAACGGTGGAGGCAGAGCTAGCCCTATGGCACGTAATCATCAGTGAGGTGAAGATCAATGTGTCTGCTGGATCATCCTTCCATTGCTCCGAGCCAGGGTGGTTCAGGGTTTGCATTGCTAATATGGATGGTGAGACCATGGATGTGGCCTTAAGGCGCATTAGGGCCTTTGTAGGCAAAAAGGAGATGCCCAACAAGGCTGCTGGAAAGAGCAAATGCTGGCAAACCAATCTACAACTCCGATTATCATCTCGAAGGCTTGATGATTTCATGGGAATTCCACAAATTGGATCCCCTCACTCGCCCATGCCTCAGTCACCCCTCGTTCGTGCAACTTAGTTCGTGCCAAGAGAGTCACATGTCGAGTATCTCTAACACAGGATAGTGAAGTGTATGATTATCTGAATAATTAAGATCGATCTTAGATCTTGGTCACATATGTTTACGTGAATTCTGTCACGTTACTTATGTATAGGGAATTTGAAGAGCGAAATGCTTTAGTTTTCCTTTTTTTGGGGTAACATGTAGTGACAGAAATCACCAAATTTATGCTCTTGTTGATTGTATTTTGCTAAATTTATATGAATTAAATCTAGAGATTACAAGTTGTAATCTTCAAATTTATTTCAATTCTTCAAACTTTGAAAATTCTATTGTTATAATTCAATCTGCATCATCTATGAAGGCTCCCAACTGTCTTAATATCACACCTGGTTCTGTCCCTTACTCCCAACTCGCCATCAAACATCCTTTTCCTTCTTCCTTTTTTTTGGAGGGGGGGAGGGCGGAGGTGCAAACAGATAGTCATGATTAGAAGTTTAGAATCCACGTATTCAATAACTCCTCTTAAAGATTTTACCGGTTATATTTAACTAACTCAACCTACTGTTATCGCTTGAAATAAACTTTTTCGAAATAATTTACAGGTGCCCCTTTTTTTTTTTGGTTTTGTGGGTTGGTAGGGGGTATGTAAAAGAGACGCAGCAAATACTGCACGCAGATTTTGAATTCATAACTGTGACACATTTCTAAAATATCATCGGTTAAACTGACTTTGACAACTACTAAATTTACGCGTATTTTGGCCAACCAATCAATCAAAGCAGCCTACCAAACCCTTTGAATTTTAGCAAGACAGACGACAACTGAAGGGGAAGACAACAAAAACGGCGGTAGTACAATAGTATCTCTCAATTACAAAGGCATCAAATTTGTTAGTTCGAGCAAATAAACAAGAAAACAAATAGGGTATTTAATATTTATATCTTGATGTGAGTTAGGTAATTAACTCATTCAAATGTTTTACGAATTGAAATTTTCAACCCTTTTTGGTGGGGGCATGTGAGAATAAGACGAGTTTGTTTTCTGATATTAATAGTAGGTCCTCTATTCAGACAACATGATAGTCGATAGCTCCTTAGGCGTGTTTTTTTGTTGTTCTTCTTCAATTTATTAACTTCAACTAACTTTAATCTACTTCAATTAATTTTAACCCACTTCAATAAAAAATACTAACTTCAATCAATTTCAACCCACTTCAACCTACCTCTTTCAAAATTTTATTCTCCCTATTCTAACCAACTTTTAAAAATATATCAACTTTAACCCGCTTCAACCAATTTCAATCCACTTCAATATACTTCAATCCACTTCAACAAAAAATACCAATTTCAACCTACCTCAACCAACTTCATCCTTTTAGCAACCCCAATTTACCAACAAAAAGAGCAGACCCTTAATAAGAAGAAAAAGGAAAGAAATACATATCGACAATAACTTCTAGCATAGATCCCGCTTTCACGGAATTTGGAGATATCAAGATGTAGGCAGCATTATCTTTTCAGGCATCTGTATCCTTAGAGATGTCGATTCCAAAATAGATTGGACATGAGACGTTGATGTCAAAATTCTACTTATATTAATGCATGTCCAATTTGCCCCAAAAATTTTTGTTTATTTAGTTTAGACCCTTTCTCGTATCCTTTGGTTACTTAGTTACACCTCAGTGCAGTGAACAATTTTTCTTTTCACTTAAAAGCAAGACGATAGAAGTAGTTTGTGACTGGACAAGAAAATTGGTATCTCATTGTACTCTTAGTTCCTGTTTGGTTCATCAAACCTGGAATGGAATGAAATCAGGAATGATACCTGAAGAAATGAGAATGAAACTTGATTCATAAAATCAGATGTTTGTTTCAGAACAGGAATGGAATCAGAACTCCGTTTCTGTTGTTTGGTTCAGTTATGGAATGGAATCAAATATGACTTTTTACTGTATCCAATATAACCATTGTTATTTTTTTAATTTTTTTGTTGTTGATATTAATGTACTAAAAGACCATATTCATAAACTCATTTTATTTTGATATAACAAGCCTTTTGTGTGCTTCTTTTTTAATTAATTAGTTTTAATTCGTAACCAATTTAGCATGAAAAACATTAATATTTATTTTTCACATCACCAATATTCAAAATTTACAAGAGTTGTACCTAATTCATAGTGATAATTGATACGCATAAACTTTTATCATCGTAACATGCTACTTTCAACCCAAAATCCAAAAAAAAAAAAACTTCCGAAAAGAAGAAGCATTACTTTCATAACATGTACATAAGCTTCACCGGTATGTGCTTAATAACATGTTCCAAGTTAGCTACTTAGTATCCAAATACAAAATTGTCAAAATGAGCTCCACATTCATTACCACAAATTGACATCAACACCCATAAACATCAAATTCCAAAACCACCACAAATTAGGTTTATGTTCATCTTCTACAACAAACATAGAACATGACATCCACACCCAAAATATCACAAACTATGGTTCATGTTCACCTTACAATTTAAAATGACAATTGAGAACATAAAGGTGACATCCACAACAAAGTAATTATCGCATCTCAACCCATGAATGGTGGATGAATAATGTTGAGAATCCAATCCTTCTTCCACTCTTCCGGGCATTGGTAAAAGATGGGAAGAAGACTTGAGTCACATGCCAACTTATTGACCGCCTTCATTGCTTCATCTTTGGTAAGACCAAGGATGTTCATCACTTCTTTAAATAAGCACTGTTTTGGATCATCAAGCTTCATTTCACGATTCATAAGTGCTTGCTCATGTTGTTGAGTAGTGCATAAAGCACTCACAATGTTCGAAAGACGAGAATTCATGTCATTCATGAAACCAATCAAGTTAGAAGAAACATTATTAAAAGATGAAGTTAAGTCCACAATCTCACTTTGTGATGCCTTCTTCTTTCCTTTGCCCTTTGGATTTGGTTCTTTTCTTGCCTTCTTCGAATTTTTTGGAGTTCCTTGAGTCGATTGAACTTATTCACCTTCCTCCTCTTCCTCATCATTTTCTTCATCCTTGTCCAATGGTCTCATTTTGTAGGCCATTCACAACTTCTTCAAAGTTCTCTGATGCAGCTCCGGTTGCTCTATCGGGACCAAATATCTTGTCCAATTCATCAAGGTAGGGACAAGGCACTCCCCATAATCCTTTGCCATTTTTAAATTTCTACAAAATAATTACACAAGTCACAAATGACAAAGTACATATGAAAGTAATAGTAAAAGACAATCAATATGAGACCAATTAGTAGAAATGGTAGGGCATTTACCTTACAAAAGTCTTCATACAATTGCCTTGCACACTTGATAATATTTGTTGTATCATCCCAACTGAAGCCGGAGACGCGAAGCATCTCAGTTATCACATTATACTTGTCTCTAAACCACTTGGTCTTTGAATCAATGTGAGATATGTCTTTAGGCCACAACTAGGAAATTTGTCATTTAGCATACTTTCCAACTTCACTAAAAACCCACATTTGAAATTTCCCTCGGCCTTCCAAAGAGGATCGGCACTTAAATCCAACAAGCCATGAACAAGAGCCCATTCCTCAGTCGTTGTCCAAAAGCGCTTATTTTTTCCTCTTTCACTTTGAGAGCCTTGGCTAATATCCATCTTGCTTCCACCTTGGCTTATATCCATCTTGCTTCCACCTTGACTTTGGCTATCCACCCTACGTAATAGAGAAACATAACAATTTTGGGTAACTTTATGACGTTACGCCATAAAAAGTACAATATTACAACTTATAACATCACACATCAAAACAAACAAACCAATTCAATTAAACATCGTTCATGAAAACACAACAAACCATCTCAACAAAGCATCATACACCACAATAAATACAACAAATGAATACTAGTCATTGGTGCTATATAAGCATGATCCATTCCTATTTGACCTAACTCACCAATTATTAAACATGGTCTGGGCAAATGTATTTCAAAAAGTAGTCCAAGTATCAGATGACTCAATGTGCATGGTGTATTCAACTTCGTCGTCTGTATCCTCCTCATCATCTTCACCATTATCTCCATCTTCTTCCTTTTCATCCTCATAATCCTCAGGCACCACATGATCAGTTGGCATATATTTTCGAATTAGATTATGCAATAGAACACATGCTAATACAATACGACCCTGGGTGCTTATTGAAAAAAATGAAGCACATCTAAGAATGACCCATCTTCCTTTCAATAATCCGAAGCATTGCTCTATTACATTCCTAGCTTTAGAATGTTTCATATTGAAATACTCTTCTGCGCTTAATGGTTATCGGTCACCCCACTCTCTCAAGTGGTATCGATGGCCTCTATATGGTGCAAAAATCCCTCACAATTAGTATATCCGGCATCTACCAAATAATATGAACCTTGACAAATAACAAACCAGGAGTTACTTATGATTTCAAGGAGAAAATGGTTATTAAATTATCATATGCCCTAAATTATTACCTTGAGGAACCTTTAAACCATAGGGCCTAGAAATTGCATCTCGAAAGACACGACCATCATGTGCGGATTCTTCCCAACCCGGCAGTACATGTGTGAATTCCATAGTAGGTGTACATGCACCAAGTACATTCATGGCAATAGTACCCTTTCAGGTCCTGTACTTTGGTTTATCTTGATTGGGAACATAAGCACTAATGTAAGTATCATCTAAGGCACCTAGGCAATTCTACAACGTAGAGTAACATCAATTAATATTCTCATGAACATTATTATTAAGTTTATTATGAAAAAATGAAGTAGTTTGGCATTACCTTAA
>NCQV01125253.1:0-16097 GCA_002740545.1 Lophocereus schottii
ATTGGTCCAAATTGTCTAAGAAAGTTAAAGGAGTACACACAGGTTGAAGGACCAGAAATTGCCTTGTTTTGTGCACTTGATTTCCTAAGCTACAAGATGGCTTAAGTCCTTAATTTTTGCATTTTGGTAAACCGCAACATGTCCCCTTTCATGTCCCAGCATTAATTCCCCATCATACAAATTGAAGAAAGGGAGAACAAGGTGTTTTGCTAAACCGGCCAGATAAGCACTCAATCTGCATAGTTTTATCTTTACGTTTCATTACCCCACTTAGACTTTGTTTTATCTTAATTTCTTGGTTGGGGGGGTTATACACATCCTAAACTTTCCCCCTATGGGCTAAAACCTGAGTCATCCTCACTTTTGTCATGGTTGGACTTAGTTACAAAACCAGCTTGAAAACTGTCCTTGAACCCGGTTTTATGTCCAGGTTTGTTTTTGCCTTCACCGGTGCGTTTCCTTCAACTCAGCAGATATGGAACACTCCTCAAGGATTGGCACACGTCCGAAGGCATCAATGATAGGCTACAACCTTGAGAAGGTCGACCAATGAGAGAAGAGCAGCAAAAGAAGATGTTCCTTGCTTCTCATTGGCTAGCCAAAAAGAACCCTTCACTTTACGACTGTCCACTTGTAAGAAAGCTGAGTTCTTGGTTGTTTAAGCTTGTGTTCAAGCTAAGTATAATGTAAACGTCATTTGTCGTGCTTTCCTTATTGTTAAGAATGTAATTAAGCTAGCTAGATCAAGGTTTGTAACCGGTTTACTCTAAACCGGGTGTGATTAGCCTAAGTAACACCTTTCCTCCCTAGGAAGGAAAGGTTAGTGAGGTGCTAGCTTAGTTGTGTGCTTGTTAGGCATGTATACAAAGGGCAAGCACGACCCTTATCAAAAACATTCAGCTTTGATACATAAAAATTTAGTTTGAAGGCTTTTAGCTTTCTCTCTTCAAATCTTGCTTGCTTATCCTTAGTTAGGCCAATTAAGGTGGTGTTCAAGTCAAGTCTTAACCTTGATTAAGTGGTGATACTTGTATCTTAATCAAGATTAACGGCTCTAGACTCAAGATTGGTGGCGTTTCTATATCCATTCTTTGAGTTTAGTCTGTCCTACCTTTGCTTGCAACAACCGAATTAAGGGTGGATTAAGGTAAGGTTTTTAGCTTGAGTTTTTAAGTTAATAATCTCTCACTTTGAAACTCCTTCAAATCCCCTCACTCTTGCATCCTTCATACTCTCCATTAAATCCAAATCCATGTCCTAAATCACTCCAAAGGGTCTAGCAAACACCTCCATTTCAAAGCACTCTCAACCGGGTTAAGGGAAGCAATTTAGTCACGGCCGAGCAGAACAATAGCACGGCCTACCCGTGTTCATAGGCACGACCGTGCCACCTTTGGCCATAACATACCCTTGTATTTTTGGCTTCCTTTGATGTGTGTTAGCTTGGGTTCCTTCTTCCCTTGAGGCATACATTTGGATCTGTTATTAATTTAAAAGGATGATCTTATGCGAGTTTTGTCAAAATTAGTGGATTATGAAAAATTCCATAAATGGCCAAAAGAGCTTGTTTAAATTGTTAATGCAAATAAGCAAGTTTATAGGAGCATTTTGAGTGTTATGTAAAGAAACAGGGGCACTTAGAGCTGTGGACAGACCCGAAAAAGGGGTCCCTTTACAAATAAACTGATATGATTGGTCCATTGAGAAATTAGATTTTTGGTACGTAGCTAGATCTATAAGCTGCCTTTCAAATGCCTTTTGAATCACTTCATTTCGAGTTATGTGGAAAAAGTTATGGCTGTTTTTCTAAGACTGCGTAGGATAGACCTGAGCTTTGCACAGTTGTGATTTAGCTCCACATTAGGGGTTGTGTTGTGGCAATTATGTTTTAAACTATGAATAAAAGTATTAACGTACTGTTTAAGCTTTTTATATTGGGGTTTTATAGCTCAATTGAAGGTCAGGTGTGAAAGACATGGATTTTCTAAAGTAGATCTTCAAATGGTAATATAAGGGAAGAAAGAAGACATGGCATTTGGAAATATTATCAGCAATTTCTACAAAAATATGGATATTCCAATGAAATTACAATGTTTAGTGCATTCAACAACTTTCATTTTTTATAAAAGCTTACTCGGGTTAGGAAACCGAGTTAAATGGGCATGAAAATGAAATTGGAGAAGTAAAGAGGTTAAGGACACAAGCTAAGGTTATATGAGCTTTTCTGAACCTCACAACACCCCTGTTGTCATTAAACCTTCTATTATTGATTTTAGAAACATCAAAAACCCATGTTCTATTTGTATCCATTAAAATACTTCCATTATCACCTCAATTATTTCATTTTGGTCTATTTTACTTTAATTTGTTTATTTCGAGTTCAATGACCCTAACTTCTTTATTTTCCAAAATCATTTTAGTATAGCTTATCTTCTGTTAAATTGTTTGAATTGTGGATTCCCTTTTTATTAGTCAATTTCCATGAAGTTACCAATTATGGGAGTGAAAGTTGTTTACTAACTATATCTATCTATAACTACATTTCTTAAGCAGAAACGGGCCTAGTCTATCGTTTCCCATTGTGCATAAGTGTTATCAAGTGAGATTGCATTTTTAAGACCTCAGATACATTCATTGCCTGTATCTTTAGAAATCAGCACATATTTATCAAAATGATGATGTTTTGGTAAGTACATCAATGAATCGGTTTAAGCAGTGATTTGTCATATAATTAGTGACCCCATCATTTACTAGTTACAAGGCATTACCCTTTAGTTACCTGCGCGACTTCAGGCCAGGTCCCCCCATCGGCTTGGCAGGTGTACGCCTATCCATAGATCATAATAGTATCAAGGTGTTTACCATCAGATAATAACTAGCAATTGCAGTTTACATTCATCTCATTCACTGTTTTTGTTTTATCTTAAAATGAATTGCAAAGCGGGTGCCCAATCAATTTATGCAGTGATCATTTAATAATACAGGAATGCATGTACTGAGGTTCGGCTCACATTTCAAAATATTTTTCGTGTTTTGTTTTAGCAAAATGCTCATTTAATGGCCCTCATGCAAGCAAACCAGCTGAAAAGAACAAGTTGGGTAAGAGAACCTGGACGGATCAATCAAAGATTTAGTACGTGCATATCTTGGAGTTGTATTTTGAAATTTTCAGTGGATAGAGGTGTAGCTTATGAGGCGAATTTCTTTACTATGGTGTATAAACCATATTTGGGATTAACAATTAATTGTATATGGTTCGATAAAGTGTGAATGTGTGCGGTTGACGCTATGCCAAACTATGGTATTTCTAGCACGCATACTTCAAGCCTTATCCTTTTGGACGGCAGTAACACCCCTATCATTGAGTTTATTAGTCCTAATGTAGGGATTTATTAAGGAGAATGCAAATAGCAGAACATGTTTAATTTGGGGCGTTACATTTCCTAGGCAGCCCTTTAACATCCATATAAGGGCCTTTAGGGATCCCATTTTGCACTCCAACTTATTATCCTTAAAATTGAAAGAGAATTGTGAGCATTGCTATTGTTTCATTCAAACACTTAACTTGGTTACCTCTAACTAGGCTGGCTAGAGTTGTGATTAGGTAAGTTTTAAGCCTTGGTTGTGTGGTGATATCTATATCCTAATTACTCTTAAGGCCCCTAAACTCAAGCTTAGTGGTGATTTCTGTATCCAAGTAATAGTTTAGTTTTCAGCTATATTGGTCTTTAGTGGTGTTTTTATATCTAAAGATTGATTTAGTTCTCAATCCTTTTCACTTTTTCCCACTTAGAATCATTTAATTCTAAGTACAAAATCCCTTGTCTCCCTTAAAGGATTTGCCGCTGAAGAGATACATCAGTTTTGGTATCAAAGTAAGTTCAAAACTTGGCCTAAAACCTACGCCATTCACATGCCACCAAATTCAGCCACAAATGCAAACGCCAAACGCATCACAAACAGAACCCATTCTCACCCACTTTCGCCATGAGATATGAGAAAGCTATATCCCAAAGGAAGTTCCTTAGGTTAAAAGATGAACTTGAAGCGTTTGACCTTATAATTCTATAAATAAACCTCAAGATACAACAAGATGAACTTAATCTACTCTTCCCCTGGTTTGAAATGAGAAGGGAAGCTAAACAGCCCTTGGTATCACCGGAAGTAGATTCAGTTCATTAAGGTCATGAAGTTGATAATGCAAGAGAAGAAGAAAAGAAAGCCTGTGTGGAAGACGTTTAAGAAGATGAAGGTAACAAGGTTAATTTCAACCTGCCTCGTAAATTTGATGAGTGTGAACTTGACAGGGGTGAAATCGTTCTTTTGGAAAGCACTTAGGATGATCCAAAAGAAGAAGAAGCTGAACAAAGGGAGAATATATCCCACTCCAAGCCTATGATTTTGGGTATATGATATGTTCTTTGATTATCCATGGAGAGAGTTGTGCTCACAATGTTTCACTTAGCAAAACTTAACTCAATGCTTCAGCCCACCCACACCTTAACAATCTTTTCCAACTCCACACACCACAAAAACATTCCCTCCATCTCTTTATTTATGGTAAGCCATCTCAAAAAGCCCCTAACCATCCAAGTAATTACCACTAGGTTCGAATCAAACCACAATTATTTGAGTAGTTGGTGTTATTTTGGCCAGATTTAATGGCTTAAATTTGAGGACAAATTTTTTCTAAAAAGGGGAGGATAATGGATATCGGCCCATGCAATTCTTAATTAGCCCTAATCATTTTTTGCACCTATTTCAGTTTTAAGTTGATTCATCAACTTAAACTTAATTTAACTATGACTGCTTTGCTAAGAGAGTTTATTAGCATTCTAATAAACTTAATTATGTAATTAAATCAGTTTTAAATTAAGTTATTTTGTCCAATCTATCAAAGGACTTGAAATAGAAGGTCTCGGGTTCAGGCTAGTAACATACCTAATTTTTATGAGCTTAATGACTTAGGCCTCTCTGAGGTTTAAGTCAAATATTTTGCCATCGGTTTGAAGTTCAAGATGTTAGTCTTCCAACAAAACAAGTTTCAGCTCATTTGAACATTATTTGCCTATCCAAATCAGTCTTTACAACCAAACTGTCTATACTGTCAGGTTGATACAGAATGAGTCTGATTTTGTGTATTACATTCCTTAGACTTGTTTTGTGTTTAACTCTTATATTTTTGCATATTGTGGTTCCCCAAATGTTATCTACCTGATCCAATTGAGAAATTCAAGTTAAGTTAAGTGGAAGTTAAAGAACCAGATCATTTTTTTCAACCAGTGTAGGCTGGAACCCGGCTTAGACCAGTCTGAGTTTTTTGAGGGTTTGGACCATCAAATAATCTCCAAAACCTGTGATTCCACCTAAAGGAGTTAGAAGACATCCTAAGATTACCAACCATGTGTGGCAATCCAAATCATGCCCACATGTTGCATGTGAAAGGTGGCATCCAAATAGAGCTTGCAAATTGCATTAATCTTCCCGATTGTACCTAATTGGTGCAATTGGTGGTTGATGTCTTTCCAGCCATCCAATCAAGTGATAGCAGCATGATTAGGCTATTAAATTAGTCTTGGACTGTAACGCCCGAAAGATACAGCAATCACTATTTACATTTCTTTCACTAGTTTTGCCCAAATAGGAATAATAACCCAGATGATTAGGCGTTACCGCCGTCCAAACAAGGACAAGGCTTTACTTGTACATGATAAACTGAGCCGTAATAAACAACATTTACCATCAAAGGCATTCAAACCATTACAACCTATCAAACCATTTCGATAAATATAGAAAGTTTTTCTAACATTAACACCATCCAAACATGTCAAGGATTACACCAAAATACAGAATTCTGGAAAAAAAAAACAAATACAGTCTCAACACCAAAGTATACTCCACAATACGGTGATATAACATCTGAACGATAATACACCCCCATTTCATATGGACTTTCCGACTTACTTATTCTCTTCAGCCATTTTGCCTACCTGAGGGCGATTTCCTGAACACTTTTCTAAAACAAAACATGAAAAGATTTTGAAATGTGAGCTGAAGCTCAATACATACATTCCTGTCTTGCTAAATGTTCATGGAATAAAAACTTGTTAGGCCCGTATTGCAATTCATTTTTAATTAAACACAGGGAATAAGATGAATATGAAACTGCATTGTTAATTATTATCTGATAGTGAACCCCTGGTAACAATTACGATATAAAGATAGGTGTACACCTGCCAAGCCGATCGGGACCTGGCCTGAAGCCACGCAGGTAACTGAAGGGCTATCCCTGTAACTGATAACTGATGGGGTCACTAATTATATGATAAATAACTAATTAAACTAATTCATTAATGTGCTTACCAAAAAATTATAATTTTGATAAATATCTGTTGATTTTTAAAGATACAAGCAATGAATGTACCTAAACTTTTTAAATGTAAGCTCACAGAATAATATTATACACAAAAGTGGAAGGAAGGATAGATTAGGCTCGGATTCTGTAGAAAATTATCGTTGTAAGAACATGCGGTTAGCAAAAGTATTTATTTCATAGCTAATATATAGAAAAAGCAAAGTAAGCATAATAGAGCTTTGGGAAGAATGACTCATAACTTAATCATCTGACCTCGGATTGAGACTCAAAATTCCAATGTAGAAAATTGAAGAAGTCCAAAAATCTTTCATTTAGAACACCAAGCTTGATTCCCTCCATAAGATTCCCAAAATGTGGCTAGAACTAAAGCATGTCAATTTCAGTCCATTATGCGTAGTTTCAGTAAAATGAACATAATTTTTTCCACAGACCTCGGATTAGGGCGATTCAAGAGCCCTTTGAAGGCTAACACCATTGAGCTATCTACCCACCAAAAATCATAATTTTTGGTTGGGCCGTGCATTACCAGTTTATTAACAAAGTCTGCCCTATTTTTTTAAAATTTTAATCTTTGATCATGCAAGCTTAATGATCTCTTTTGTATCACTGTTTTAGCTTTTCCCTCTCTTTTCACACAAATCCTCAATTTAAACCATTTTTAGACGTATGTAAGCAAGCTTTGGTCTATCCCAACAACATACAAAATCACCACACTCAAATTCACTTCATAATCATAGCCAAAAGCGATCATTTCTCAATCAAATACTCATATAAACCAAGCTTAAGGCCAAATTAATCCAAACCATGCATTATTTGCTAAAACCCTAGTTTATGGACAACTTGGACTCCCTCCAGCTCACGTAAAATCACTAAAAACATCAACATAAACACCAAAAGATTAGAAGATGACCAAATCCAAGATAAAACAATCAAAGTCCAACACTTTAACATTAAGCTGGCATGATCAAAGATTAACCCTAACCCAGCATGATACAACCTCAACAATACCATGATTAGCATCAAAAGAACTCTTATTGCTTATAAAAACAACATGATCAAAGATCATAAACATCAAAACCAGAATCAAAACTAAAATAAAAAGTAAACCAACAAAAACCAATTTCAAGATTACTCACTTTGATTACGAATAAGTTGAGATGGAGATGAGGTTTAGGGATTTTGATGATGGAGGACAATTGCTTGAGGTACTAGGATGTCAGGGGGGTTGGAGATCAATGGAGCTAGTTGAAAACTAGCCGGAAAACAACCCAGACCTGCTACCTAACTGACTGCCGTGGGGGGGGAGAGAGAGAGGAGAGAGAAAATGAGCTTTGGAGATTAAGATGAGTGGTTGTGAATAATCAACTTACTTGGCTAAGTTTATAGCTAGTAAAATCACCCTCTTTAAACTAACCATGGTTAAGTTTAACCATGGTAATTAGTTTGATTAATGGGCAAACTTGTTGGGCTTCAAAACAGTCGAAATAAATTGAATTCGGGAATAAGATGCTTCGTAACAATAACGCTTTTACGAAACTAAAAATTAAAGCTTTATAATGTTACGGAAAACAAAATAAATTACGTTGGTTAAACTTGTTAGGGCCTGCTATCAATTTTTCTATAGTTTTCATTAATTAATTAAATAAACAATTAAAATATGAATTGCCAAGTGAGGGCCCAAATAAAATTTTTCCACCGGGGTGAATACATGAAATAAATGAAATGAGAGAAGAAAAATTATGCACATAAAGTAATTAAATAAATAAGTGTAATTAAATAATTTTAGGGTTGGGTATTACAAGGACACAATCATGGGGTAACCAATTGAAGAACTAATGAGAAACAAGGAAGGAAATGGAGAAACATCCCATTGGTCAGCCATAAAGTGCAAACTTCAGTAGCCATTTTCTCTCCCCCCATGTGTTAGAAGCGGCTTGCTTACTTACTTGGTACGTAGGTTGAATGTAATTAGTATAATCTAGCTTATTTTGGTGCATAAAGTTGTAATTAGCTTGATTAAATTGTGTTTAGTTAAAACTAATTTGACTAAGCTAGCTTAGGGTAGATCAACCTAGGTTAGAGGTTTCCTAACTTTGAAGAAACCTCTTTGCCTTTCCTATAATAGCCAGACCCTAAATCATATTTGTTTATTTAATTACACCACGTTATTAATTTTTTACATGCATTTATCTCATTTAGTGATCTCGGTTGGGAGAATTCATTTTGGGCCCAATTTTCCAATTCGAGTTTCATTTGCGGTAACAATTTTAGGTGAATCGATATTAGGTTCCGATAAATATGATTAGGTGATTAAATTATTTTTCATAATGTCACCAAAATTTAATTTTTAACCATGCAAAAAAATTTGGGCCAAAGTTCATTAAGTGTGGCCCAATTCATTTGTGCCGGATTTGTGGCCCAATTCATTTTTGGCTTCAAATCTTGACCCAAAAATTTTGGTGTAATTAAATTAAATTAATCACCATTATTTGTGCTTAATTTAATTAGTAAATAATACTTTTGGACGCATAAATATTTGCCACATGCTTAGATAAGGCAATAATCTTCAAATAAGCAAGCAATACACAAAGTCTTCTTCATCTTCTTCTTTTCTTCCCCGAGCTATGGCTATCGAGCACTATTTTCAGCCCTATTATTGTTGTTTTTTGATGGTTTATGCCACTTCCAGCCACCACCAACCATGATTCCCCACCCCAACACCACTAGCCACCATCCCTACCTCCTACCACCATTAAGCATTACCTCCATCCTCTTGCATTCAGGCTCAAAGTGAAGTAAATCCTAACCCAATCATGTTTAATTTTGGTTTTTTATGTTCGATTTGATTATAGATCATCTTATCTTGGTATAAACAACTTTTAGTTTGATGTTGTATTGAATTGTTCCAGTATGGAAGCATGTAAGAATTAGAACTACACTTGATCATATAAGCTTGATGTTGAAAATGACGAACCTTGTGTTCTTAGATTTAGTGTTGTGATATTTGGTATGCAAATGAATTTGAGGATTGTGCATGATCGTTTTCGAATTTATTGCGATGGTTGGATGTAAGTTTGAGTTGGACATAATCTAGGGTTTCAAGATCATGTGTGATTAAGGTGGATTTTTGAATCAAGTATGTGTACTTGAAAATATTTAGATGCAATTTAAAGGTTGGATGTGTTATTGATTTAAAAGGATGATGTTATGTGAGTTTTGTCAAAATTAGTGGATTATTTCCATAAATGGCCAAAAGAGCTTGCTTGAATTTTTAATGCAAATAAGTGAGTTTATGGGAGCATTTTGAGTGTTATGTAAAGAAAAAGAGGCACCTAGAGCTGTGAATAGAACTGAAACATGGGTCTCTTTATGAATAAACTGGTAATGATTGGTCCATTGAAAAATTGTGATTTTTGGTGGGAGCTAGATCTGTGAGTTATCTTTCAAATGCCTTTTGAATCACTTCATTCTGAGTTATGTGGAAAAAGTTATGGTCGTTTCTCAAAATCTACACTAGATAGACCCGAGCTATGCACAGTTGTGTTTCAGCTCCGCTTTAGCGGTCATGTTGTGGCAATTATGTTTTATACTACGAATGAAAGTTTTTTAGGTACATTTCAAGCTTTTCACATTGGGATTTTATAGCTTGATTAGAGGTCGAGGGTGAAAGATATGGATTTTCTAAAATAGGCCTTCAAATGGTAATATGAGGGAAGAAAAAAATCATGGCATTTAGAAATATTATGAGGAGTTTCTTCACAATTATGGATATTGTAAAGAAATTACAAAGTTTAGTGAGTTTAATAACTTCCATTTTGTATAGAAGCTTACTCGGGTTGGAAAATTGAGTTCAATGGAAAAGCTAAGGTTATATGAGCTTTCCTAAACCTCACGACACCCCTCTTATTAGTAAACCTTCTACTATTCATTTCAGAAATATCAAAAACCCATATTCCATTTGTATCCATTAAAATACTTCCATTGCCACCTCAATTATTTCATTTTAGTCTATTTTGCTTTAATTTGTTTTACTTCGAGGTCAATGACCCTAACTCATTTATTTTTCAAAATCATTTTAGTATAACTTATCTTATGTTTAACTATTTGAATTGTGGATTCCCTTTTTATTAATCAATTTCCATGAAGTTACAAATTATGGGAGTGAAGTTGTTTACTAACTGTAGTTACCTATAACTACATTTCTGAAGTCGAAATGGGGCCTAGTCTATCATTTCCATTGTGCACAAGTATTATCAAGTGATGATGTATTCTTGCTTCAGAAATGCAAGGGTTTGGAAAAGGGAATCAAGAATGCATTTGGGTAGAAAGGAGGAAAATGGAGTCAAAGTAAGCAAGAACTAAGATAGAACACAAGTGGACTAGCAAGGGTGATTGGAAGACCCACCATGGTTTGCACACTTGGGTAATCTTCTTTCTTCAAATAAGTTACAAAAATGAATCACCCTCTTAGTTGAATGAAGAAGACGTAGAAACCCACTCAAGATGCAACACTAGGATTTTGAGAGAGAATAGAGAGAGTTTTCACAACTCAAAGTTTGAATTCGTTCAAGTGTGTTTACAAGAGAGTCTTGGCTGCCTTTTTAAAGAAAGCCACATGAATGCCCAAGAGACAAAAGGTACACTTAGACATCAATTCAAGCCATAGCCTAAGTACTAGCAAGTCTAATCCTACTTAGGACACCTCATTAGGACTAATGATGCTCCCAAATGATTTGTCAAGCGTCTAGTGCTGCTGAAAATACCTAAGTACAAGTCAATTTGCAGCTAAGCACAAGAGCAAACTAATAAATACATCACTATGTACCGGCTAGTTATTAACCGGTCCAAGGGGATTTTAATTATCCTTTTGGATGGTTAATAGTAGCACAAGGGGGTGCTTCTTGGTCCATTAAGGATGATCATCTGATAAATATTTATCTTATCTTTCATGCCCAAAAGTTTCAAAAAAGTTGGATTTCAATAGGTCAACCAATCTCCCTTTGTTTCGGCCCTACACTGGATTTCTACCCAGCCTGCACTGTCTAGAAGATGCTATTGTTTGACCTAGTAAACGACCTCGAAATGACTTGCAACTTGTCTTATTAGAAAGATAACATCTTAAACTTAAAAGGGGTGGTCATGGTAGTCAATTATCCCCTCAGTTGTTGGTCCCAAAAAATTGATAAAATTGGGCTAATTTTTTGATTGAACTGGGAAGCAAACTCTTGGAGTTGTACATGATGTTTTTGACCATTGCTTGCACTTAATTGACTTCCTTGATGACGTCAGACTCTTGTGGGCTGGAGGCAAAGAGGTTGGAAGGGTTGTTGAGATAGTCCCCATCAAGTGAGATTGCATTTTAAAGACTTCAAGTAAGTTCATTGTCTATATCTTCAGAAATTAGCACGTATTTATCGAAATGATGATGTTTTGATAAGTACATCAATGAATCAGTTTATTCAGTGATTTTTCGTATGATTAGTGACCCCATCCATTCTCATTTACAAGGCATTACGCTTCTGTTACCCGCTCGACTTTAGGGCAGGTCCCCCGGTCGGCTTGGCAGGTGTACACCTATCTATAGATCATAATAGTATCAAGGGATGTACTATTAGATAATAACTAACAATTACAGCTTACATTTGTCTCATTCACTGTTTTTGTTTTAGCTTAAAATGAATTGCAAAGCGGGCGCCCAATCAATTTATGGAGAGATCATTTAATAATGCAGGAATGCATTTACCAAGCTTCAGCTCACTCAGTGAAGCTCCCTCATGCTAGCAAACCAGCTAAAGAGAATAAGTTAAGTGAGGGAATCTGGAGGGATCAATCAATAATATAGTACATGTATATTTTGGAGACGTATTTTGAAATCTTCAGTGGATGGAGGTGTAGATTATGAGGTGAATTACTTTACTATGGTGCACAAACCATATTTGGGATTAATAATTAATTGTATATAGTTCGATAATGTATAAATGTGTATGGTTGAAGCTATGACTAACTATGTTATTTTTACTATGCATACTTCAAGCCTTGTCCTTTTGGATGGCAGTAACGCTTCTATCATCGAGATTATTAGTCCTAATTCAGGGATTTATTAAGGAGGATGCAAACAGCGGAACATGTTTAATTTGGGGGTGTTATAGTTTTTATTATCAGAGCCAGGTTGACTTTCTTTGTTGGGATATAGAGTACGGAGAGTAGAGATTGGAAGGCGAGAAGGTTTGTTAGTGAAGGTTATTAATATATCATTAGAGATTAATGATATTAGAGGTTTATGATAGTAGAAATGCCTGTTTATCTCTCCCATATTCTTCACTTATGTTCTCCTTATTGGATGGATCCATATACAGTGAATATGATGTCAGACACTTCTGTGGCCATTCACATCTCTTTAATATATGATAGTATGGTAGCCCATACACAGATCCCATTTCTGACTTTCATAATGTTATGGCCCATACACATAGGCTGTCATGGACCTTATCTACAGCTGGGCCCTGGGTCAAGTTTAGGACCCAATATCATGACTTTGGGATGATTCAAGTCTTGGGATGGGAATAACCTACATTTCAGTTTCGCGAAGCTTAGGCTAACATTATCACCGAGCTGTTATTAAGGGAGGACATGAGCTGACGGGGAATAATATGGACGTTTTACAGTATATCTTTTCATTATACTTTGTATCACCCCCACTATCAGCACCTGCACTAAGCACTCCTCAACCACCTGACAGCCCGAAGCCATTAGGACCTACAGTGGGGATCCCTGTATCTGATGGATCAAATGAGGTCCACATTGTTATAGATCTCCCTGATATACCATGGTTTAGCTCTAATGGTGACCTCATGGAAGACTCAGAGAATGACCTAGAATTGGAGGAGCATCAGATTAATCATGATGATGAGAACACAGAAATTGGTGCTTCAGATAACAATTTTTACTCAGATGAGGAGTCTGTGGATGAGTCTGACCTAGACTATGATCTAGCTAGGGATCATTAGATTGATTTATATTATATGTTGACATCTCAGATAGATTACTTTTTGAACCCACATGTATATAGTATAGTCGGTTGGATAAATGAATTTAATACAGGTTATGACATTACATGTAGTTAGCCAAGTCTTTCCGATTGTGTTGACTAGTCCCGCCTACTTTTGGGCATGTGGCGGACTTAGTCTGTCGGGGTAAAGTAGTATTTTAGTTAGGAGTTAGGTGCAAAGGTTGACCTTCGGTTGTCTGTTAGATGTGATATTCTTTGTGAAACCACGTATACGTATGTACGTGAGCAATTATGGCAATGATATAATGAAGCTTTGTGTTATTTTTAATAATACTTGGACCACGCTAGTTGTATATGTTGTGTATGTGTATCTTATATGTTGGTTGGAGTCAGTGGGCTAAATTACTCAGCTCAATAGATAGTCAGAATATCAGAATATGTGCAAAATAACATAGAAACCCATATAGAAGAAAATTCAGATCATGATCAGGGGTTAGCTGACCAAGTTTTGGGTAATATGCCAATAACCGTTAGTGGAATGCCCTCAATTCCCCCTGAGTTGGTTAACAGTATGGGAACTCTAACTATTAACAGACCTTGGTGTCTAAGCTTATGAAATAAATAGCCCCAGCACCTTCCGAAATCCATCATAAAGTCATACAGTCAATAAAGTAGCAGCTATAGTGGGCGATGTAACCCTAAAGTATATGATCGAAAGTATGGCCTAGTGGAACTAGAACCATGGATTAGAGGGATAGAAAAGATTTTTACAATAGTGGAGGTTCTAGAGAATAAAAAAGGGAACATTAGAATGTTTTACCTGACTAAGGAAGTGGACCGAGCAGGGAGCTTTGAGCGACAGTGTAAACCAACAGAAGCCTACTCCCAATTCTCCTAAGAGTCATCCTACAGGTTTAGCGGAACCTTGTGGGAAATGTGGTAGAACCAACGACACCACTCCTGAATGCCAAGTGGGAACTAATGAATGCATGTGGTGTGGTAGCCCGGAACACCTCATTGCCCCTTATCCTAGAAGACTGCAGGCTATGGACAAGGGCTCCCACCTCTAAGGCTCGCAGCTGCAGGAATGGCGTATGTGTTGAGCAAGAAAGAGGCTTCCCCCTTTGGTACAATAGTTACTAGAACTCTCTTTTTAATTTTAATGCCATTTCATGTATTGGTTGATTCTATTACCACTCATTCATTTATATCCACTAGATATGCCATGTAACTGAGCCTTGAAAATAAGGAGACAGAAACCAATTATAGAGTTAAGTTACCTAATGACTCTAGAATTTACTATTCTATCTCTTATAAACCGATTCCAATTACGATTGGTGCAATAGTATTCCCTAGAGTTTTAATTCGATTTGATTCAACAGACTTTGATATCAGTCTAGAAATGAACTGGTTATGTAATCATGGGGTTAAGATAGATTGTGGGGACCTTAACGTTATTTCATGGGATGAAAAATGGAGAGAAATATGTTTTATGGGCCAAGAAAGCAAAAACCTTCCCCTTTAAATTCCGTTATGAAACTTTAAATTCTAGTATGAAAGCAAGTGAGCTCTTCTGTAAAGGATATATTGGGTATTAGTGTTACGCTATTAACACTTAACCACAAGAAGAAGGAGCAGAAGATATCCTCTTAGTTTGTGAATTTAGAGATGTTTTCCTAAAGAGTCACTGGGATTGCCCTACAAAGAAAAAATTGATTTTTGAGATTGAATTAATCCTAGATGTCCAATGTATCTCTAAAGCCCTATATCATATAATTCCAACAAAGTTTGGAAAACTAAAAATTCTGTTAGATGAGCTATTACAGAAGAGATTTACCAGACCAAGTGTGTCACCACAGGGTGCCCTAGTTTTATTTGTAAAGAAGAAGGGTGGAACCTTGAGGTTATGTCTTGATTATACGGAGCTGAACAACATCACCAAGAAGAACAAATATCCATTACCCCAAATAGATGGTTATTTGATTGACTGTAAAGAGCAGGAGTATTTTCCAAGATTTATTTGAGGTCAGGATACCACAGCTTAGGATTTACCTGAAGACAGAAAACTATGAATTCACTATGATGCCTTTTGGCTTAACCAATGCCCCTGCGGCCTTTATAGATCTTATGATAAGAGTTTTCAGACCCTATTTGGGCAAGTTTAAGGTGGTATTCATGGACAATATCTTGATTTACTCCGATGATAGAAACGAACACATTACCTATTTGAGAATGGCGTTGCAGATCTTAAGGAAGCATCAATTAAATAGTGAATACAAGATGCATAAGTTCTGGTTAGAAGAAGTGGTATTTTTGGGACATGTGATTTCAAAGGATGGATTAAGGTTGATTTGAAGAACTTAAATGCAATTACAGAGTACCTAAGGCTCACTAATATTATTGAGTTTAGAAACTTTTTCGGTTTAGCAGGGTATTATTGAGTTCGGGAAGGATTTGTTAAATATCATCGTCCCTGACCAATTTATTGAAGAAAGCTACAAGTTAACAAGAAGATAAAGTGTTAACTTATACCTCCCGACGGTTCAAGCCTTATGAGAGAAAAATAGCCTACCCATGACCCAAAACTAACGATTGTGGTTTTTACACTGGGAATTTAAAAATATTACTTATATGGAGTATCCTATAAGATCTACACTAATCATCAAAGTTTGAAGTATTTCTTCACCCAGAAAGAACTCAATTTGACACAAA
>NCQV01125253.1:16105-27179 GCA_002740545.1 Lophocereus schottii
CTAAAGTTGCTTAAAGATTATAACCTACAAATCCAATATCACCTAGAGGAAGAAAATGTTATGGCAGATGCACTGAGTAGAAACTCACAACATAGCGTGAGTGCAGTAGTAATTGCTCAGCTGAACCTCTTGAGAGGACTTGAAAACTGGTATTGAATTACTGTCACATGGGTAAGCAAATGACCAATTGACATCACTTAATTTACCCTACAGCCCTCCATAATGGAGGAAATTTGAAATACTTGGAGAGTTAAAAGACTTGCCTAATTATTTATTAAGGAGATAGTTTGATTCCATGGAATTCCAATAGATATGGTATCAGATAGGGATCAGACATTTTAAGCCCGTTTTAGCAAGCTCTTTAAGAAGCCTTTGGAGCTAAATTGAATTTTAACAATTCTTATCATCTTAAGATAGATGGGCACACTAAAAAAGTGAATCGAATTCAAGGAAACATGTTAAGAGTTAGTATACTGGAGTTCTAAGGGATAACGAGAAGATGACTTACCATTTATGAAAGTTTCTCACAGTAATGGCCACCAGTTCCCTATTAAAATGGCCATTAAGGTTTTATATGGAAGAAAATGTAGCACTCTTTGTACTAGAGTGACTTAGATGAGATATTGACCTAGGTCCAACATTTTGCATTTGAAGAAAGTATAAAACCCCTAGCAACCAATGTTATGGAATTGCTAGTAGAGAAAATCCACATGAAACATCAGGGCGAAATGATAGCAGACATTATCGACAAAATCATCTCTTGGGTTATGAAGATCATCTGCAGCAGTCGATGAGATAACAGTCATTAGGAGACCATTGAAAATGGACTATTGGGGCCAATAGAAAAGCTATGCTTACAAAATAAGGAGTTCTCTGGAGTTTTTGGTAGATGATAAGGTGTTTCAGAATGTTTTGCCATGTAAGAGTATGAAAATATTTAGAGTACAAGGTAGATTGAGCTAACATATATTAAGTAATATGAGATCATTAAAGGATTGAGCTTTGTAACTTATCAGCTAGATCTGCTTTTAGAACTTAAACACGTGCATAGCATGTAAGATACCTCACAACTCAGGAAGTACAATCCAGATCCTGACCCCACTGTCGAATCTGAAACCATTGTAGGCAATGAGGATCCATTGTATGAAGAGCACCCAGTCCAGATACTAGATCGTAAGATTAAGCAGCCATGCAACAAGCAGATATCCTTAGTCTAAGTGCTTGGGTGGACCATACATATACTTCCTCAGAAGCCACTTGGGAAAACCGAGGATGAGCTGCAAGTCAAGTTTATACATCCATTTGAGATGAAACTCTTTAAGGGGGGAAAGCTGTAATAGCCCAACCCTAAATTATATTTGTTTATTTAATTAAGCCCTGTTATCATATTTATTTATCTCACTTAATCATCCCAGTTGGGAGAATTCATTTTGAGCTCCGCTTTGTAATTTAAGTTTCATTTACGGTAATAATTTCAAGTGAATCGATGTTAGGCCCCGGTAAATATGATTAGGTGATTAATTACTTTTCATAATATCATAAAAATTCAACTTTTAACCTTCCAAAAAAATTGGGCCCAAATTCATTAAGTTTAGCCGAATTCATTTGGGCCTGATTTGCGGCAAGATTAATTGTGTGTTCAAATTTGTGCCCGAAAATTTTGGTGTAACTAAATTAAATTATTCGTCATCATTTGTACTTAATTTTAATTAGTAAAGTGATATTTTTGGAGGCATAAATATCAGCCACATGCTTAGATAAGGTAAAAATCTTCAAGCAAGCAAGCAAAATACAAAGTCTACTTCTTCTTCTTCTTCTCTTCCCCAAGCTATGGCTGGCAAGCCCTCTTTTCAGCCCCATTGTTACTATTTTATGGTGGTTTCTGCCACCGCCACCCACCACCAACCACCATTTCCCACCCCCAACAACACTAGCCACCATCCCTAACTGTTATCACCATCAAACACTGTCTCCATCCTCTTGTATTCAAGCTCAAAGTGAGGTAAATCCTAAACTAATCATGTTTAATTTTGGATTTTTCTATTGGATTTGATTATGGATCATCTTATTTTGGTATAAATAAGTTTTAGATTGATGTTTTATTAAGTTGCTTAAGTATAGAATCATGTAAGAATTACAACTATAGCTTATCATAATAGTTTGATGTTGAAAATGAGGAACCTTGTGTTCTTTGAGTCAGTGTTGTGATATTTGGTATACAAATGAATTTAAGGGTTGTGAGCGATTTTTTTAAATTTATTATGATGGTTGAATGTAAGTTTGAGTTGGACATAATCGAGGGTTTCAAGATTATGCATGATTAAGGTGGATTTTTTAATCAAGTATGTGTACTTGAAAAGATTTAGATGCAATTTAAAGGTTGGATGTGTTATTGATTTGAAAGGATGACGTTACGTGAGTTGTATAAAAATTAGTAGAATGTGAAAAATTCCACAAGTGGTCGAAGGAGCTTGTTTGAATTATTAATGCAAATAAGTAAGTTTATGGGAGGATTTTGGGTGTTATGTAAAGAAAAATGGGCACTTAAAGCTGTGAACAAACCCAAAACAGCTGTAACTCTAAAGTACATAATGGAAAGTATGACCTAATAGAACTAGAAGCATGGATTAGAGGGACAGAAAAGATTTTCATAATAGGTTCCAGAGAATAAAAAGGGGAACACTAGAACATTTTACCTGACTAAGGAAGTGGACCGAGCAGGGAGCTCCGAGCAACAGTGCAAACTAGTAGAAGCCTACTCCCACTTCTCCTAAGAGTCATCCTAAAGGTCTAGCGGAACCTTATGGGATATGTGAAAGAACTAACCACACCACTCCTGAATGTCGAGTGGGAAGTAATAAATGCAAGTCGTATGGTAGCTCGGAATACCTCATTGCCACCTGTCCAGGAAGACTGGAGGCTGTGGAGAAGGGCTCCTACCTCTAAGGCCTGTAGCTGTAGGAATGGCGTATGTGTTGAACAAGAAAGAAGCTTCCACCTTTGGTACAATAGTTACTAGAACTCCTTCTTTAATTTTAATTCCATTTAATGTATTGGTTGATTCAATTACCACTCATTTATTTATATCCACTCGATATGCCATGCAATTGAGCCTTGAAAATAAGGAGACATAAACCAATTATAGAATTAAGTTACCCAATGACTCTAGAGTTTACTGTCCTATCTATTATAAACCCGTTCCAATTACAATTGGTGGAATAGTGTTCCCTAGAGTATTAATTCAATTTACTCATTAGACTTTGATATCATTCTAGAGATGAGTTGGTTATGTACTCATAGGGTGAAGATAGATTATGAGGACCTAA
The DNA here is from genome assembly GCA_002740545.1 of Lophocereus schottii. Taxonomy (NCBI): domain Eukaryota; kingdom Viridiplantae; phylum Streptophyta; class Magnoliopsida; order Caryophyllales; family Cactaceae; genus Lophocereus; species Lophocereus schottii. The sequence continues at coordinate 19,432 of NCQV01125253.1, forward strand.
AGGCCATTTTAAGGGATGAACAAGGGAGAGAAATATGTTTTATGGGCAAAGAAAGGAAACACCTTCTCCTTTAAATTTTGTAGTAAAAGCAACTGAGCTCTTATGTAACGGATATGTTGGGTATTAGGGTTATGTTATTGACACTCAACCATAAGAAGAAGGAGCAGAAAATATCCCCATAGTTTGTGAATTCAGAGATGTTTTCCTAAAGAGTCACTAGGACTGCCCTGTAAAGAGAAAATTGATTTTTGCGATTGAATTAATCCTTGATGCCTAATGTATCTCTAAAGCCCCATATCATATAATCCCAACAGAGTTTAGAAAACTAAAGATTCAGTTAGATGAGCTATTATACAAGGGATTTACCATACCAAATGTGTTACCATAGGGTGCCCAGTTTTATTTGTAAAGAAGAAGGGTGGAACCTTAAGGTTACGTGTCGATTACATGGAGCTGAACAAGATCACTAACAAGAATAAATATCCATTACACCAAATAGATGGTTTATTTGATCAACTGTAAAGAGCCGGAGTATTTTCCAAGATTTACTTGAGATCATGATACCACAACTTAGGATTTACCTGAAGAGACAAAACTATGAATTCACGATGATGCCTTTTAGCTTGTCCAATGCCCCCACGGCCTTTATGGATCTTATGATTAGAGTTTTCAGACTACCATATGTGGCTGTAATTCTGACCGAAATAAAATCAACCCCTCAAACAAGCCTTCTTTGATCTTAAAGGCTTCATACTCATTCTGAACAGCAAGGATCCATTCTTTTTTGATCTTAAAGGGGTTTGAAGTAATGGTCCTTGACAAGTAAAGAAAGGGCCTAAGGGCTAATGGTTCATTTGTGGTTGGTTTTCATGTAGTTTAAAAGGGGAAAAAGGTGCCAGGGTGTTCTCCTTTTCTCTACATAAGATCAATGAACACACCTTGATGTCCTTGCTTTGTTCATCCTCATTAGCTTGAAAACCACTCAAAACCTTCTCCAAAAGAAGCATTTCTCCTTCATCAGCTTTCACCTCAACTTCTTCTAGAGTTTCTTCTAGATTCTCTTAATTCTCTTCCTCCTTTGCTGCTCACCATTTGGCCAAAGTAACATACCTATGATTGGTGAAATCCAAAGCTAAGTGTCCGAATCCTTGGCACTCAAAACATCTTTGGAAGCCCTTAGTAATGGATTTAGGACTTCTTCATCCAAGCAGGCTATTTTATGGTACTAGAGCTCTTTGTGGGGTGAAAGGAAGGGGTGCCGCGGTTTAGGGAGGAAAGTGGGGCTCCCCTTATTAAAGGGTTCTCTCTAAGGTTGGGGCTTTGGAAACTCATGCTTAAAGGGCCTTGATTTTCATTGTTTCTCAGCCTTGCGAGCAAAGGCATAAACTTCATCAAAACTTGTATATTAATGTAATTCCACCACATCAGCATACTTAGGTTTAAGGCCTCCTAATTACCTAACTATGGTTTGCACTTCTGGTTTATGAATATCACACGTGATCAAGAGTTTCTCAAATTGTCGTGTGTATTCTTCAACATTGAGGATGCCTTGGGTTAGGTTGTGGAGTTGGGAATAGTTATCTTGGGTGTGAGTTGGAGACAAAAACCGTGACTTGAGTTTAGCCTTAATCTTCTCCCAAGTTATGATTTTGCTTTTTCTACTCCTTACTCTTTTAGCACATATGTTCATCCACCAAGAGAAGGTATACTTTCTGAGCTTAAGAGCGGCCAACTTAACCTTCTTATCTTAAGAAACTTCCTTACACTCAAAGATACGCTCAACTATTTGTAACCATTCAAGGAATTCATCTAGGTGAAGTTTACCTTCGAATTCAAGGATTTCAACTATAAAGTCAATAGAGTTTGTGGGCTACCTTCATTCTCTTCTTTCCCTTCTAGATGGTTCTCCCTCACTTGAAGAACTCATGGGATTGCTTGCTGCCTCATCTTCTTCACTGTGGGAAGAACCGGTGGGGCTAGCATGCATTTTCTATCTTTGTTGTATGACATCACCAAGCTGCTTTTTCAAGTATCATTTCGAGCTTTTAAACTTTTGATCACGTTGAGCATCGTCATTCATTTTCCTTATCAATATCTCATATTGAGCTGAGAGAGATTGATAATTTTTCATGATTGCCTTAAACTTTTCATCCAATCTCATACTTGCACTCATCTTGTAACCGTGTATGTGTTTGGGCTAATTTATGGAATGTTTTTCAAGAATGTGTTTGGGTGGCTTTGGGGCATGTAGGGGTATGTGTCAGGCCAAGATGAAAATTACTCTGATTCCAAATATGATGTAACTATAGAGGGGAATTCAACAAACACTCGAATCTGATTTCAAAAGCAAAGAAAACAAGCTAAAATCATAAGAAAATCCAAGTCGAATCCACGGGATAAATGTAAACTAAGCTGTTACTTGGATACAAATCTCACCACGAGCTTAAGTTTAGGGCACTTATGCTTAATTAGGATACAGATGTGACCACATAATCAAGACTTAAGACTCACTTGATCACCACCTAATCTGGCCTAGACTAGGATAAGCAAATAAGAATTTAATACATGAATAAGGGCAATGCTCTCAATTCACCTTCAATTTCAAAGATAATAAGTTGAGTACAAAATGAAGTCCCTCAGACCTTTATATAAACATCCATAGGTTGCCTAAGAGGTTCCTTTAATGTTAGGAAACCTATAGCTTAACTTAATCTGTCCTAATCTTGCTTAGGCAAATCATTTTAACTAAACACGATTTAATCAAGCTAATTACAATTTTATGCACCAAAATAAGTCAGATTACATTGATTACAACCAACTTAAGTAACCAAGGAAGTAAGTAAGCAACTCCTAACACATGGGAGATAAAAAATGGTTGCTGAAGTGTGCAGTTTGCGGTTGGCCAGTCTGTAAGCTTGGCCTTTCTTTCCCTTACTTCCATTAGTTCTTCATTTGACTGTCCCATGATTGTGTCCAAGGATCTTTTAACTATTTGGGATGATTGGATGCCCAGAATGACATCAACCACCAAATATAACAATTTGGTGCAACTAGCCGGATTTTAGCATAATGCAGGCTTGGTTTGGATGGCACATATCCCATGTAAAACATGGGCATGATTTTGATTGCCATATATGAATGGAAAGCTATGGATGTCTCCTAACTCCTCCAAGTAGAATCAAACATTTATGACTTCAGTGGATGGTCTAAAACCATAAAAAACTTAGACTGGTCTAAACTGGGTTTTAAACTGCACAGTTTGCAAAAATGACCGGCTTCTTCAATATTCGCCTAATTTAACTTGAATTTCTTACATGGACTAGATAGCTAACATCATAGGGAATCAAAATATACAAAAATATCAAACTTAAATATCAAAAAGGCCTAAGTAATTCAAAAGACAAAATCGAGTTAAAAGTGTCTCGAACCTATAGCCCAGACAGTTTGAACTTCAAGACTATTTTAGGTCGGCAAATGAAGTCCTAATGACTTGGAACTTGCTTTATTGGAAAGATGACATCTTGGACTTCAAACTCATGGCAAAAGACTGAACTTAAGTCTCATTAAGTCTCATGGAAGACAAAGTAATAAAGGTCACAAAACTACGCTTGTATTCTTATTTAAAGCCGGATCCAACATTTAATGTGTTCCTAGCAATAATGTGGGCTTTTCTTTTGCTTGGGAGGTTGAAACCTAATTGCCTTTTCTAACCCCTTAGTCCAAAGTGAGGTTCATGGGCAGAGCTCTATCATTCTCCCCTTATTGAGAAGGACTTGAGCTCAAATCATTTGGGTAATCTTGTCCCACATGTGGTTTTAATTCTAGCTGAAATAAAATTTACCCCTTAATCAAGCCTTCTTTGATATGAAAGGCTTCATACTCATCCTAAGCAGTAAGGATCCATTCTTCTTTTGATCCTAAAGGGCCTTGGAGTAATGCCCCTTAACAAATAAGAATGGAGCTCAAAGGCTGGTGGTTCTTTTGTGGTTGGTTCTCATAGAGTTTAACAGCGGAGAAAGGTGGCAAGGTGTTCAGATTTTCTCTGTTTAGGATCAATGAACATACCTTGATGTTCTTGCTTTGTTCATCCTCATCAGCTTGAAAACCACTCAAAACCTTCTCGAAAAGCAGAATTTCTCCTTCATCAGCTTTCACCTCAGCTTCTTCTAGAGTTTTCTCTTGATTCACTTAATTCTCTTCCTCCTTTACTGCTTACCATTCGACCAAAGTAACAAACCTATGATTGGCGCAATCTAAAGCTAAGTGTCCAAATCCTTGGCACTCAAAACATCTTTGGATGCCCTTAGGAATGGATTTAGGACTACTTTGTGCAGGTAGGCTGTTTTGCGGTGCTTGGAATTTTTGTGGGCTGGAAGGAAGGGGGTGTCGTGGGTGGAAGGAAGGGGTGTCGTGGGTTTAGGGTGGAAAATGGCGCTCCCCTTGTTAAAGGGTTCTCTCTGAGGTGGGGGTTTTGGAAACTCATGCTTAAAGGGCATTGATTTTTGTTGTTTCTCAACCTTGTGAGCAAGGGCATAAAATTCATCAAAAGTTGCATATGACAGTAATTCCACCACGTTAGCATACTTAGGTTCAAGGCGTCCTAGTTACCTAACTATGGTTTGCACTTCTAGTTTATGTAACTATGGTTTGCACTTCTGGTTTATGAATATCACACATGATCAAGAGTTTCTCAAACTCTCATGTGTATTCTTCAACGTTGAGGCTACCTTGGGTTAGGTTGTGGAGTTGGGAATAGTTATCTTAGGTGTACGTTGGAGATAAAAACAGTGACTTAAGTTCAGCTTTCATCTTCTCCCAAATTATGATTTTGCTTTTTCTACTCCTTACTCTTTTAGCACATAAGTTCGTTCACCTTAAGGAGGTATACTTTTTGAGCTTACGAGCAACCAACTTAACCTTCTTATCTTAAGAAACTTCCTTATACTTAAAGATACGCTCAACTATTGTAACCATTCAAGGAATTCATCTCAGTCAAGTTTACCTTCGAATTCAAGGATTTCAACTGTAAAGTCAATCGCGTTTGTAGGCTGCCTTCATTCTCTCGTTTCCCTTCTAGACGATTCTCCCTTACTTGAAGAACTCAAGTGATTACTTACTACCTCATTTTCTTCACCGTGGCTAGAACCGGTGGGGCTAGCATGCATTTTCTGTCTTTGCTTCTTGACATCACCAAGTTGCTTTTTCAAGTACTCATTTTGAACTTTGAGTCCTTGATCACATTAAGCATTGTCATTGTTTTTCCTTATTAATATCTCATTTTGAGCTAAGAGAGATTGATAACTTTTAATGATTGCGTAAAACGTTTCATCCAAGCTCGTACATAACTCATCTTATAACCGTGTATATGTTTAGGCTTATTTGTAGAATGTTTTTCAAGAATGTGTTTGGGTGGCTTTGGGGCATGTGGGGGTAGGTTTCAAGCCAAGAGGAAACTTGCTCTGATTCCAAATATGACATAAATATAGAGGGGAATTCAACAAACACTCAAATGTGATTTTAAAAGTAAAGAAAACAAGTTGAAATCGTAAGAGAGTTTAAGTCAAATCCAAGGGATAAATGTAAACTAAGTTGTTACTTAGATACGAATCTCACCCGAAGCTTCAGTTTGGGGTGCTTAAGCTTAATTAGGATACATATATCACCACTTGATTAAGACTTAAGACTCAATTGATCACCACCTAATCTGGCATAGACTAGGATAAGCAATTACGAATGTAAGACACAAATGGGGGCAATGCTGTCAATTCACTTTTAATTTCAAAGATAATAAGTTGAGTACAATACAAAGTCCTAAGACCCTTATATAAACATCCATAGGTTGCCTAAGAGGTTCCTTTAATGTTAGGAAACCTATAGGTTAACTTAATCTGGCCCAATCTTGCTTAGGCAAACCATTTTAAGTAAACATGACTTAATCAAGCTAATTATAACTTATGCACCAGAATACACTACATTACATTGATTACAATCAACCTAAGTAAGCAGCTCCTAACACATGGAAGACAGAAAATGGTTGCTGGGTGTGCACTTTACGGCTGGCCAGTCTGTGAGCTTTGCCTTTCTTTCCCTTGCTTCCATTGGTTCTTCATTTGACTGTTCCATGATTGTGTCCAAGGATCCTTTAACTACTAGCGAAGGATTAGATGCCTAGAATGACATCAACCCCCAAATGCACCAATTAGGTGCAACTGGGTAGATTTAGGCAGAATGCAGGCTTAGTTTCAATGCCACATATCCCATGTAAAACATTAGCATGATTCTGATAGCCATATATGGCTGGAAAGCTCTGGATGTCTCCTCACTTCTCCAAGTATAATTACACACTTATGAATTCAGTTGATGGTCCAAAACCTCAGAAAACTTAGACTGGTCTAAACTAGGTTTTAGCCTACACTGTTTTCAAAAATGACTGGGTTCTTCGATATTTACCTGGTTTAACTCGAATTTCTTGCTTGGACCAGATAGCTAACATCGTGGGAAACCAAAATATAAAAAAATATCAAACCTAAACATCAAAGAGGCTTAAGTAATTCAAATGGCAAAACCAGGTTAACTGTGTCCCGAACCAACAGCCCTGACAGTTTGAACTTCAAGACTGTCTTATGTGGGCAAACGAAGTCCTAATGACTTGGAACTTGCTTTATTGGAAAGCTGACTTGCTAACTTCAAACTCAAGGGAAAAGACTAAACTTAAGTCTCATGGAAGCCAAAGTAATGAAGGTCACAATATCAGGCTTGTATTCTGATTTGAACCTAGATCCTATAGTTAATGTGTTCCTAGCAAAAATGTGGGTTTTTCTTCAGCTAGGGATGCTGAAACCTGATTGCCTTGACCGACCCCTTTGTCCAAAGTGAAGTTCATGGGTAGATCTCTATCATTCTCCCCTTGTTGAGAAAGATTTGACATCAAATCATTTGGGTAATCTTGTCCAACATGTGGTTTCAATTCTGGTTGAAATAAAATCAACCCCTCAAACAAGCCTTCTTTAATCTGAAGGGCTTCATACTCATCCTGAACAATAAGGATCCATTCTTTTTTTCATCCCAAAGGGCTGTGGAGTAGTGGCCCTTAACAAGTAAGAAAGGGGCTCAAAGGCTAATGGTTCTTTTGCGGATGGTTTTCATGGAGTTTAAGAGGGGAAAAAGGTGCTAAGGTGTTCTCCTATTCTCTACTTATGATCAATGAAAATACCTTGATGTTCTTGCTTTGTTCATCCTTATTAGCTTGAAAACCACTCAAAACCTTCTCCGAAAGAAGCATTCCTCCTTCATCAGCTTTCACCTCAACTTCTTCTGGAGTTTCCTCTTGATTCTCTTCATTCGCTTCCCCCTTCGCTGCTTCACATTCGATCAAAAACAATAAAACTATGGTTAGTGCAATCCGAAGCAAGGTGTCCAAATCCTTGGCACTTACAACATCTTTGGATGCCCTTATGAAAGGACTTAGGACAACTTTGTTGAGGTAGGCTGTTTTGTGTTGCGGGGGTTCTTTGTGGGGTTGAAGGGAGGGGCGTCGTAGGTTTAAGGAGAAAAACGGTCCTCCCCTTCTTAAACGGTTCATTCTAAGGTGGGGGGCTTTGGAAAAACATTCTTAAAGGGCCATGATTTTCTATGTTGCCTAACCTTATAAGCAAGGACACGAACTTCATCGAAAGTAGTATGTGACTATAATTCCACCACATCAGCATACTTAGGTTCAAGGCCTCCTAAGTACCTAACTGTGGTTC
>NCQV01125253.1:27205-38819 GCA_002740545.1 Lophocereus schottii
TTGATCAAGGGTTTCTCAAACCCTCGTGTATTCTTTAACATTGAGGCTGCCTTGGGTCAATTGTGGAGTTGGGAATAGTTATCTTGGATGTAAGTTGGAGGCAAAAACCGTGACTTGAGCTTAGCAATTATCTTCACCCAAGTTCTGATTTTGTTTTTTCTACTCCTTACTCTTTTAGCACAAAAGTTCATCCACTATAAGGATGCGTACTTTTAGAGCCTAAGAGCAACCAACTTAACCTTCCTATCTTCAGGAACTTCCTTATACTCGAAGATACGGTTAACCTTGTATAACCATTCAAGGAACTCACCTCGGCCAAGTTTACCTTTGAATTCAAGGATTTCACTTCTAAAGTCATTGGAGTTTCTAGGCTACCTTCATTCTCTTCCTTCCCTTTTAGATGGTTCCCCCTCACTTGAGGAACTCAAGGGATAGCTTACTGCATCACCTTCTTCACCATGGGTAGAACCAGTGGGACCAGCATGAATTTTCTGCCTTTGCTTTATGACATCACTAAGCTGCATTTTAAAGTACTCATTTTGAGCTTTGTGTTTTTGATCACATTGAGCATCGCCATTGATTTTCCTTATCAATATCTCATTTTTAGCTGAGACAGATTGACAATTTTTCATGATATCCTCAAACTTTTCATCCAAGCTCATACTCGAACTCATATTGTAACTGTGTATGTGTTTGGGATGATTTATGGAATGTTTTTAAGGAACGCATTTGGATGGCTTTGGGGCATGTGGGGTTATGTTTCAGGTGAAGATCAAACCTGCTTTGATACCAAATATGATATAACTATGGCAGGGAATTCAACAAACACTCAAATTTGAGTTCAAAAGCAAAGAAAACAAGTTGTGATCATAAGAGAGTTTAAGTCAAATCAAAGAGAAGGTGAGGGATAAATGTGAACTAAACTCTTACTTGTATACAGATATCACCACCAAGTTTGAGTTTAGGGCCCTTATGCTTAATTAACATACAAATATCACCACTTAATCAAGACTTAAGACTTACTTGATCACCACCTAATCTGGCCTAGACTAGGACAAGCAAGTAAGAATTTACGACATGAATGGGAGCAATGCTCTCAATTCACTTTTAATTGCAAAGATAATAAGCTGAGTACAAAACGAAGTCCCTAGGACCCTTATATAAATGTCCATAGGTTGCCTAAGAGGTTCCTTCAATGTTAGGAAACCTCTCACCGAACTTAATCTAGCCTAATCTAGCTTAGTGTAATCGGTTTTAACTAAACATGATTTAATCAAGCTAATTATAACTTTATGCAGCCAAATATGGTAGATTAAATTGATTACAATCAACCTAAGTAAGCAAGTAAGTGAGCAAGCAGCTCCTAACACATGGAAGACAGAAAATGGCTGCTGAAGTGTGCACTTTATGACTGGCCAATACGTGGACTTTGCCTTTCTTTCCCTTGCTTCAATTGGTTCTTCATTTAGTTGTCCCATGATCGTGTCCAAGGCTCCTTTGACTACCAAATCATGCTGCTAGGGAAAGATTGGACACCTAAAATGACATTAACCACTAAATGCACCAATTAGGTGCAACTAGGCATATTCGAGCAGAATGCATCCTTGGTATGGATGCCACAGATCCCATACAAAAATATAGGCATGATTTGGATTTCCATGCATGGTTGGAGAGCTCTGGATGTCTCCTAACCCCTCCAAGTGGAATCACACATTGATGACTTCATTTGATGGTCCAAAACCTCAGAAAACTTAGAATGGTCTAATCCGAGTTCAAGCTTACACGATTTGCAAAAATGACCAGGTTCTTGAATTTCTTGCTTGGGCCAGATAGAAAACATCTTCGAGGTACGCAAAAATATCAAACTTAAACCTAGAAGAGGCCTAAGTAATTTAAAAGACAAAACTGGGTAAAAACTATCCTAAACCTGCCACCTGGATAGTTTGAACTTTAAGACTTTTTTGGGTGGGCAAGCGAAGTCATAATGACTTAGAACTTGCCTTTTTCGAAAGCTGACTTCGTGAACTTCAAACGTATGGCAAAATACTGAACTTAAGTCTTACGGAAGTCAAGGTAATAAAGGTCACAACACTAGGCTTGTATTTTGATTTCAACTAGGAACCTGCTGTTAATGTTTTCCCAGCAAAAATGTGGGTTTTTCTTTGGTTTAGGATGTTGAAACCTAATTACCACGACTAACCCTTAATCCAAATTAAGGTTATGGGTAGATCTTCATCATTCTCCCCTTGTTGAGAATGATTTAACCTTAAATCATTTAGGTAATCACCTCCTACATGATGTAATTCAATTAGACACATCCCAGTTAAATTTCCCAAGTCAAGGTAGTCCAGTTACATAAGTCCAAGTCCATAGAACAAGTTTCATTTTGCAAGTCCAAAAGGAGATGGTACCCGAGTTCAACCCCGTGCACATACCTGGGTTTGTTTTTATTATTTCACAGTCTAACGACATTCAAATCATGTAATTCTTTTTGTTTTAGTTCTGTTGGGATGTCTCATTTATTTCTTCTATTGAGCACAAAGGCAGACAAGCATGTTAAAGGGGTCAATTCAGTCAATTTAGTGAAGCTGCCTAGTAGGCATTAGGATTTGCACGATTTGAAAGATTATGGGGATTAAGGCACTTAATCACGTGCAAATTAAGATTTTCAAGAAGGGGGGGTTTCTAGATATCTTGATGTTTCCTCCCTGAAGGAAACCCTAGCTTAGTCATCAAAATGCAGTGGCCTAATAGCATGGAAGATCAGCTTGCATGCACCACCTAGGCAGCCGTTTGCTTAGCCTAGGAGCTTTCCCTCTTAGGTTTGTTTTCTCCTTCAAGGTGTGTGTGTGCTTGGCTAGAAGCTTGAGCTAACTCACTAGGTGACTCATAAAGGTAGCAAATGCCATGTGGAAGAGGAAGATTCACCCATTTTGGAAGCATTCATTCGTCCACTTTTGTATGAGGTGTCATGCATGCATTCCTCTGGTACTTTTCAGGTGGCAGTAGCGTGTTCTTTCCTTCTAAGGGAGGAAACATGACTCATGCAGCCTATAATCAGCAAAGATTAGCTTAAGTTAATTAGTTTTAAGCCATTACATTCGTTTGTGCTTATTTTACTTTAGTTATGTACTAAACCGTATGTTTTGCTAGTTAACCATACTTAGTGACTTTCCTAAGCATTAAATAATCAATTAAGGATTACATAATGATTAAGGAAAGGGATAGACATGCCTTATAAGAAGGATGGACGTCCATTTTGTAAAGGGTGTTGAAGAATTGAAATCAGAAGTTGAGTATAAACTCCTCTTTGTGTTACTTTAAATTCTCTACTTGCTTATCCCTAATTCGACCAATTAGAGTGGTGTTCAAGTAAGTCTTAATCTTAATTAGGTGGTGAAATCTGTATCCTAATCTAGGATTAAGAGGCCCTGAAACAGTTCTTAGTGGTGAAATCTATATCTAAGAAACATTTCAAATTTAGCGATCTTTTAGTTCAAGCCATTGAACCTTGTTTAAGGCACTCTTTTCTACTTCCTTCTCCATGCCATTTTCATTCTTTCCCCGCGTCATCTTCTCTTCTTTCTCTAAACACTTAAGCTTTCCTTTCATTCCCTCTCCTTCCTAGTGTGACTACATCACTACATGTGGTTTCAATTTTGGCTAAAATAAAATCGACCCCTTAAACAAGCCTTCTTTGATCTGAAAGACTTCATACTCATCCTGAAGAGCAAGGATCCATTCTTTTTTTTAATCTTGAAGGGGTTTAGAGTAATGGCCCTTCGCAAGTGAGGAAAGGGCTTAAAGGGAGATGGTTCTTTTGTGGTTGGTTTTCATAGAGTTTAAAAGGGGAAAAAGGTGCTAAGGTGTTCTCTATTTCTCCACTTAGGATCAATGACTATACCTTGATGCTCTTGCCTTGTTCATCCTCATTAGCTTGAAAACCACTCAAAACCTTCTGCAAAATAAGCATTTCTCCTTTATCAGCTTTCACCTCAACTTCTTCTAGAGTTTCCTCTTGATTCTCCTAATTCTCTTCCTCCTTTACTACTTACCATTTGGACAAAGTAACAAACCTGCGATTGGTGCAATCCAAATCTCAGTGTCCAAATCCTTGGCACTCAAAATAGCTTTGGATTCCCTTAGGAACGAATTTAGGGACACTTTGTGCAGATAGGCTGTTTTGTGGTGCTAGGGTTCTTTGTGGGGTGGAAGGAAGGGATGTCGTGGGTTTCGGGAGGAGAATGGGGCTCACCTTGTTAAAGGTTTCTCTCTGAGGTGGGGACTTTGGAAACTTATGCTTAAAGAGCCTTGATTTTCATTGTTTCTTAACCTTGTGAGCAAAAACATAAACTTCATCAAAAGTAGTATACGGCAGTAATTCCATCACATTAGCATACTTAGCTTTAAGGCCTCCTAATTAGCTAACTTTGGTTTGCTCTTCTAGTTCGTGAATATCACACGTGATTAAGAGTTTCTCAAGCTCTTGTGTGTATTCTTCAACATTGAGGCTACCTTGAGTTAGGTTGTGGAGTGGGGAATAGTTATCTTGGATGTAAGTTGGAGATAAAAATCGTGACTTGAGTTTATCCTCCATCTTCTCCCAAGCTATGACTTTGCTTTTTCTACTTCTTACTCTTTTAGCACGTAAGTTCACCCACTATAAGGAGTCATGCTTTCTAAGCTTAAGAGCAACCAACTTAACCTTCTTATCTTCAGAAACTTCCTCGTACTCAAAGATATGCTTGACCGTTTGTAACCATTCAAGGAATTCATCTCGGTGAAGTTTACCTTCGAATTTAGGGATTTCAACTCTAAAGTCAATAGAGTTTGTGGTTTGCCTTTGTTCTCTTCTTTCCCTTCTAGATGGTTCTTCCTCACTTGAAGAACTCAAGGGATTACTTATTGCCTTATCTTCTTCACTGTGGGTAGAACCGGTGGGGCTAGCATGCATTTTCTGTCTTTGCTTCATGACATCACCAAGCTGCTTTTTCAAGTACTCATTTTAAGCTTTGAGTTTTTGATCACATTGAGCATCTTCATTCATTTTCCTCATCAATATCTCATTTTCTGCTGAGAGAGATTGATAATTTTTCATGATTGCCTCAAACTTTTCATCCAAGCTCGTACTTGAACTCATCTTGTAATCATGTGTGTGTTTGGGGTGATTTGTGGAATGTTTTTCAAGAATGTGTTTAGGAGGCTTTGGGGTATGTGGGGGTAGGTTTCAGGCCATGCTAAAACTTGCTCTATTTCTAAATATTATGTAACATATGGAGGCAAATTCAACAAACACTCAAATTTGATTTCAAAAGCAGAAAAAACAAGCTGAAATTGTAAGAGAGTTTAAGTCAAATCCAAGGGTTAAATGCAAACTAAGCTCCTACTTGGATACAAATATCACCCCTCAAGCTTGAGTTTAGGGTGCTTAAGCTTAATTAGGATACAGATCTCACCATCTAATCAAGACTTAAGACTCACTTGATCACCAGCTAATCTGGCCTAGACTAGGATAAGCAAGTAAGAATTTAAGACACGAATGGGCGCAATGCTCTCAATTCACTTTTACTTTCAAAGATAATAAGTTGAGAACAAAATGAAGCCCCTAGGACACTTATATAAACGCCCATGGGTTGCCTAAGTGGTTCCTTTAATGTTAGGAACACTATTGCCTTACTTAATCTGGCCTAATCTTGCTTAGGCAAACCGTTTTAACTAAACACAATTTAATCAAGCTAATTACAACTTTCTACACCAAAATAAGCTAGATTACATTGATTACAATCAACCTAAGTGAGCAAGTGAGTAAGCAAGTAGCTCCTAATACATGGGAGATAGAAAATGGGTGCTCAAGTGTGCACTTCGCGACTGGCCAATCTATGAGCTTTGCTTTGGTTTGCCTTTATTCCATTGTTCTTCATTTGACTATCTCATGGTTTTGTTCAAGGCTCCTTTAACTGCTAGGGAAGGATTAGATGTCTAGAATGACATCAAACACCAAGTGCAACAATTAGGTGCAACTAGGCAGATTTAGGCAGAATGCAGGCTTAGTTTAGATGCCACATATCCCATGTAAAAGATAGGCATGATTCGGATTGCCACATATAGCTGAAAGCTCTAGATATCTTCTAACTCCTTCGAGTCAAATCACATGTTTATAACTTCATTTGATGGTCCAAAACCTCGGAAAACTCAGACTGGTCTAAACTGGTTTCCAGCCTGCACTATTTGTGAAAATGGTCGGGTTCTTTAATATTCGCCTTATTTAACTTGAATTTCTTGCTTAGACCAGATAGCTAACATCATAGGGAACCAAAGTACATAAAAATATCAAACTTAAACATCACAGAGGCATAAGTAATTCAAAGGACAAAACTGGGTTAAAAGTGTCCTAAACCTACAACCCAGACAGTCTAAACTTTAAGACTATTTTGGATGGGCAAATGAAGTCCTAATGACTTGGAACTTGCTTCATTAGAAAGCTGACTTTTTGAACTTCAAACTCATGGAAAAATACCAAACTTAAGTCTCATGGAAGTCGAAGTGATAAAGGTCAGAAAATCAGGCTTGAATTCTAATTTGAACCCAGATCCTACTGTTAATGTGTTCTTACCAAAAATATGGGGTTTTCTTTAGTTGGCGATGTTAAAACCTGATTACCTTGACTAACCCTTTAGTCTGAATTGAGGTTCATGGGTAGATCTCCATCATTCTCCCCTTATTGAGAACGATTTGACCTCAAATCATTTGGGTAATCATTTCTCACATGGGGTTTCAACTATGGCTGAAATAAAATCAACCCCTTAAACAAGCATTCTTTGATCTAAAAGGCTTCATACTCATCCTGAATGGCAAGGATCCATTCTTTTTTTTATCTTAAAGGGGTTTAGAGTAATGGTCCTTGACAAGTAAGAACATGGCTTAATGGCTAATGGTTCTTTTGTTGGTTTTCATGGAGGTTGAAAGGGGAAAAGAGGGCTATGGTGTTCTCCTTTTCTCCTGTGCTGATCAATGAACATACCCTGATGTTCTTGCTTTATTCATCCGCATTAGCTTGAAAGCCACTCAAAACCTTCTCCAAAAGAAGTATTTCTCCTTCATCAGCTTTGACCTCAACTTCTTCTAGAGTTTCCTCTTAATTCTCCTCATTCTCTTCCTCCTTTGCAGCTTACCATTAAGCCAAAATAACAAAACTATGGCTGGTGTAGTCCAAAGATATGTGCCTAAATCCTTGGCACTTAAAACATCTTTGGACTACTTTGTAGAGGTAGGCTGTTGTGTGGTGCTGGGTTCTTTGTGGGGTGGAAGGAAGGGGTGTCGTGGGTTTATGGAGGAAAATGGGGCTCCCCTTGTTAAAGGGTTCATTTTGAGGTGGGGGCCTTGGAAACTCATGCTTAAAATGGCCTTCATTTTCTTTGTTGCTCAACTTTGTGACCAAGGACGTAAACTTCATCAAGAGTAGTATATGACTATAATTCCATCACATTAGCATACTTAGGCTCAAGGCCTCCTAAGTACGTAACTATGGTTTGCTCTTCTAACTCTTGAATATCACACTTGATCAAGAGTTTCTCGAATTCTTGTGTGACTCTTAAACATTGAGACTGCCATGGGTTAGGTTGTGGAGTTGGGAATAGTTATCTTGGATGTAAGTTGGAGGCAAAAACTATAACTTGAGTTTAGTCTTGTTCTTCTCTTAAGTTCTGATTTTGCTATTTCTACTCCTTACTCTTTTAGCACATAAGTTTTTCCACCATAAGGAGGCATAATTTCTGAGCCCAAAAGTAACCAACTTAACCTTTTTATCTTCAGAAACTTCCTTACACTCAAGGACACGCTCAACCGTCTGTAACCGTTCAATGAATTAATCTGGATCAAGTTCACCTTCGAATTCAGGGATTTCATCTCTAAAGGCTTTAGAGTTTGTGGCTTGCTTTCATTCTCTTCTTTCCCTTTCAGATGGTTCTCCCTCACTTGAAGAGCTCAAGGGATTGCTTGATGTCTCATCTTCTTCGCAGTGGGTGGAACCAATGGGGCTAGCATGTATTTTTTGTCTTCGCATCATAACATCACCAAGCTGCTTTTTCAAGTACTCATTTTGAGCTTTGAGTTCTTGATCACGTGAAGCATTATCATTGATTTTCCTTATCAATATCTCATTTTGAGCTGATAGAGATTGATAATTTTCAATGATTGCCCCCAACTTTTCATCCAAGCTCGTACTTGAACTCATCTTATAACTATGTATGTGCTTGGGCTGATTTGTAGAATGTTTTGAAGGAATGTGTTTGGATGGCCTTGGGGCATATGGGGGTAGGTTTCAGGCCAAAATAAAACTTGCTCTGATACCAAATATGATGTAACTATGGTGGGGAATTCAACAAGCACTCAAATCTTATTTCAAAAGCCAAGAAAACAAGCTAAAATTATAAGAGAGTTTAAGTCAAATCTGGGAGAAAGTGAAGGATAAATGTAAACTAAACTCTTAATTAGATATAGATATCACCACCCAGCTTGAGTTTAGGGCCCTTAAACTTAATTAGGATAAAGATATCACCACCTAATCAAGACTTAAGACTCACTTTATCACCACCTAAGTTGGCCCGGGGTAGGATAAGAAAGTAAAATTTTAGGACACGAACAGGAGCAATGCTCTCCTTTCACTTTTAATTTCAAAGATAATATGCTGAGCACAAAATGAAGTCCCTAGGACCCTTATATAAACGTCCATAGGCTGCCTAGGAGGTTCCTTCAAGGTTAGGAAACCTCTAGCCTAACTTAATATGGCCTAATCTAGCTTAGTTAAACTAGTTTTACCTAAACACAATTTAATCAAGCTAATTATAACTTTATGCACCAAAATATGCTAGATTACATTGGTCACAATCAACCTAAGTAAGCAAGTAAGTAAGCAAGTAGCTCCTAACACATAGGAGATTGAAAATGGCTACTAAAGTGTGCACTTTGTGGCTAGCCAATCCGTGAGCTTCGCCATTCTTTCCCTTTGTTCCATTAGTTCTTTACTTGGCTATCCAATGATTGTGTCCAAGGCTCGTTTAACAACCAAATCATGCTACTAGGGAAGGATTGGATGCCTAGAATGATACCAACCACCAAATGCACCAATTAGATACAATCAGGCAGATTCAGGCAGAATGCAAGCTTGGTTTGGGCACCACATATCCCACGTAAAATATGGGAATGATTTGGATTGCCACATATGGTTGGAAATCTCTGGACGTCTCCTAAATCCACCAAGTGGGATCACATATTTATGACTTCATTTGATGCTCTAAAACCTTAGAAAACTCAAACTAGTCTGAACCGGGTCCTAATGCACTGTTTGCAAAAATGATCAGGTTCTTGAATATTCACCTAATTTAACTTGAATTTCTTGTTGCGCCAGATAACTAACATCTTGGGGAACCGAAATATGTAAAAGTGTCAAACTTTGAGCTTCCAGAATTCGGTTAAGCAACTGCATGTTTCTCCTCCTTCTAAGGGTTTGCTAAGCTGGGTACTTGCTTGTTTGCTTTAATCATGAATCAAGGCAGTAGGAACATCATCATTTGCAGAAGAAACAACCTTGGAAGAAGCCAACCAATGAGAGAATAGAGAGAGATTTTCACCTTGCATTTGGATTGGCCAACCAAAAAGGAGAATACTTTACGACTGCTTTTCTCCACATTTCCTTAAGTAAACTAATGTATTTAGCCTAACAAAGTGTATTAATGCTAAGTATGATCATTTGTTTTGCTTTCGTTAGTAATTAGAATGTAATTAGTTTCAGCTAATCAAGCTTTGTAACTAGATCAGCCTAAGCGCACCCTACGCATGCCTTAAGTGCTTTCCTTTCTAGGAAGGAAACCTCCCATTCCCCTTTGCTTGCCTTGTGCTATGTGTATAAGGACTTGGGAGCTCATTTTGTAAGGACACAACTTGAATCTCAACTTGAAATCAGATTGAGAGCATTGCTCATTTTGTTCCTTAAACACTTCACTTGCTTATCTCTACTTAAGCCAATTAGGGTGGTGATCAAGTAAGTCGTAAGCATTAATTAGGTGGTGATAACTGTATCCTAATTGAGCTTAAGGGCCCTAAACTTAAACTTAGTGGTGTTTTCTGTATCTAAGTAAGAGTTCAGCATGCACTTCTCCCCCCTCTCTTTCAAGTTCTCTTTAAACTCAACCTTGATTTTAGTTTACATTGCTTTGCATTTGGAATCAGTTTTGAGTATTCATTGAATCCCTTCTAAGATACATCACTTACAGAATGTAATTAGCTTAAGTTAATCAAGCTTTATAGTTAGTTTAGCCCTAAGCGCATCCTAAGCATGTTCAAGAGTTTTCCTCTGTAGGAAGGAAACCTCCTAAACCTTCTGTCTGCCTTAGGCCATGACTATAAGGCCTTTTGAAAGGCTCATTTTGTAATTTAGCTTGATTATTACATTGAATCAGGATTAAGAGCATTGCTCTTGTGTCCCTTAAACATTTCACTTGCTTACCTTTAACTAGGCCAGTTAGAGTGGTGATCAAGTACGTCATAAGCCTTAATTAGGTGGTGATATCTGTATGCTGGTTGAGCTTAAGGGCCCTAACCTGAAGCTTAGTGGTAATATCTATACCTAAGTAAGAGTCCAAATTTCATTTATCCCTCACTCACTCTCGGATTTCACTTAGACTCACGCTTGAATTCAGCTTGCTTTCCTTAGCATTTGAAATCAGGTTTGATTGTTCATTGAATCCCCTCATAGTTGCATCATATTTAGTATCAGAGCTAACTTTCTCCTTGGGCTGCTATTCCCCCCCACCTTTCCAGACTCATTCCCCACTTCAAATCCAAACACAAACCTTGTTTTAGTTCGAACGCATATCCAGTTAGAAGATGAGTACTAGCACAAGCTTAAATGAGAAACTTGAGGCAGTGATGACGGATTACTAATCACTCTCAGCCCGAAATGAGCTACTGATACGGAAAATCAATGAGGGAGCTCAACGTGATCAAGAACTCCAAGCTCAGAATGACTTGAGGAAGCAGCTTGGTGCTATTTTGAAGCAAAAGTTGAACATAAATGAAGAACCATCCGAATCTGATCTTAGAAAACAAGAACAAGTGTTTAGTCATAATGTGGATTCATCTAGTACAGATAAACCTTTGACAATGGCTAGACCAGAAATAAGGCTTCAAGCAAACTCTAACGACTTTAGATTTAGATACCCAAATTTGAAGGCAAGCTTGATCCTAAGGAATTCTTAGATTGGTTACACATAGTTCAGTGCGTTTCTGAGTATAAAGAAGTTCTAGAAGACAAGAAGGTAAAACTAGTGGGTTTAAGGCTTAGAAAATATGCCTCTCTTTGGTGGACAAACCTATGTGCCAAACAAGTTAGAGAAAGGAAGATAAAGATCAGAATGTGGGAGAAGATAAAGGTCAAGCTTAAAGGCTCAATTTATACTCCTAACTTACATTCAATGTAACACCCTGGGTTTTAAGCCGATTCATCTCGTTAATTAGAGTTTCAATGATTAATAGTTCTAGTGGCATTAAGGATTACCATCGAGCATTTCATTGATTTAGTAAGTTCATTGAGCAGGTTCCCGAATATGACTAGAAT
>NCQV01125261.1:0-13160 GCA_002740545.1 Lophocereus schottii
GTAAGGGGTCTTTCCCTGTAATAATTTATTTGGTGTTCGATTTATTAAGTGTATAGCTGTTAAAACACATTCACCCCAAAACTCCAAAGGTAATTTAACTGAAATCTAAGAGCCCGAGCAACCTCCAGGATATGTCTATGCTTCCGTTCTACTCTTCCATTTTGCTGAGGGGTATCTACACAACTCTTTTGATGCAAAAGACCATATTTTCTATAGAAATCTTGCATCTCATTGGATCTGAACTCGCACCCATTGTCGGTTCGAAAGATTTTGATAGCTTTGTTGAACTGATTTCCAACAAAGACTGTGAAACCTTGAAGGAGTTTGCTCATTTCACTTTCTCCACCATCAAATAAGCCCATACACTTCTACTATAGTCATCCACCAATGTCAAAAAATAACGAGCACCACAGGAAGTAGAAACCCGATATGGTCCCCAAATATCACAATGAACTATTTCAAAAAAATTTTGGGCTTTGTTGTGGCTTAAAGGAAAAGAGTTTCTAGTTTGCTTTGCCCGGAAACATACATCACACAAAGAGTCTCGATAAGTACAGTTGTTCAGATTTTTTAAAAAAATACACATGATCTCAGAAGACGGGTGACCTAGCCGATGGTGCCAGACCGTATGCTCCTCCTTTATCGCATGAATCTGATTTTTTGCAGTTGGCTTGTACATATAAACCCCATCTCGTTGCTCACCCAAACCAATCAGAATCTTCGTAGTACGGTCCTACAAAATACATGAATCATCACTAAAGGTTACGGTACAATTATAATCCTTGCAAACTCGTGAGACTGAAACAAGATTGCAGGTCAAGGAAGGGACTAAAAGAGTTTTGTCCAAACTTAAGTTTTTATCCAACACAATTGTTCCTTGTTTGTCGGTAATGGTCCTTTGTCCGTTTGGAAGATCAATGATGACCGGGTCGACCTTCTCGATGTTGAACAACAAGCCAACCTCTCTAGTCATGTGAGTCGATGCTCCACTGTCAATGAGCCATGGTGGCTTAGGATTACTTGACAGTTTTTCGGTTCCGCTTACAGGGGCTTCTAGAAGACTCATTAGGTGTTGCACTTGTTCCGTTGTGAAGCCTGGAAGAATGGGATTTGTGTTATGCTCTGCCACTCCTGAAACAGCTTCTACGCTGGTGTTGTCTATGCATGAGGCTCCAGCAAACAGAGCCGAATTGTCTGTGCGCCTAGCTCCTCTGCCTACTGTGGATGTTCTTCCTCCTCCTTCACCGCGACCATCCCTGCCGCCGCGTGCACCACCTCGGCCTCCTCTGCCTCTGCCATGACTGACCCAGCTGATAGGGTAGCCAATGAGCTCAAAGCATCCCATTTTGTCAGGCCCGTACTTTCCACAATGTTGACAGGTCGGTTTCTCAATTGTGCTTTGTCTGGCTGCGAATGCGACTGCCCCTTCAGAGTGTTCTTCCCGATCGTTCATCATTTTCTTGTGGTGTTCTTCTTGTCTAACAATGTTGAAAATTCTCTCAAGAGTGGGCAGGGGCTCCATAGCAAGGATTTGACCTCTCAAAGTGGAGTACTTTCTATCATTCAACCCCATAAGGAATTGATGAGTCTTCTCTTCTTCGGCTTCTTTAATGAGAGCTTCACCAATCTTGCACTTGCAATTTCCACAAGTAAATCAATGGTGAGTAATGATAGCATCGAGTTCGTTCCACAAACCGACCAAGGCAGCATAATATTCAACTATTGTCATGGTATTACTTTGTTTACAATTTGTTATTTTAGCCTTCAAGTCAGGTTTTTTGGGGATATTAGAGATGCCATATCTTTTTTTATGTCATTCCACATGATTTTTGCGGTATTTGCATAGGCTATGGTGGGTCGTATTTTTGGGTCGATGATATTCAAGAGCCATGAGCAGATCGTAGAGTTCACCATATCCCATGCTTGTACTTCTGCAGGGTCGGCGGTTTCTTTCAATGTCAAGGTTCCAGTGATGAAACCTAGTTTATTTTTTGATCTTAAGGCTGTCATAACTGCCTTTTCCCATAGATTATAATTATTCCCATGAAAAACTACTGCTGTGATGGTAGTTCCTGATCCCTCAGAGGGATGAACATAATAAGGGGATGTACTGTCAATTACGAATTTAATCATGTTGAATTGTTTTAAAAGGAACCTCACTCTGATACCATGAAGGATTGTGTGATACAAGAATTGGGTTTATAGCATGAAAGATTGTGTGATACAAGAATTGGGTTTGTTGGTGAGAAAGAATGTCTCATCCTCTATATTTCATGTCAAGCATGCATGTATATATATAATTACATGAGTTTGTGTAAAAGGAAGTCTAATCCTAGTAGAATACTCAATCCCTTGATGTGGTATAATGTTCAGGAAAAAACTCTAATTATAAGTCTAGTAAAAATCCAATTATAATTCAAGTAAAACTCTATCATAACATATTGTTGATTTTGTATTTCTTTTTTTGTTTTTAAGAACCATACCTGCTTCATCCTGCAAAGTTTTTGCCTGGTAAGCATCGCATGTCAATATAGTACATGCTTGCTGATTTCACGATTTATTTTGGGTTTATCTTTATAGAACTATGCCAAAAGTTCAAGAAATCGATAGATAGCCTTATTAAGCTAGCATATAGTAATAAGTTGCTCTTCCTCTTAGGTGGCTAATGATGAACCACGTTGGAGCTCCACTAGTTATTCATTAATGCCAACATTTGCTGTTTTTGTTTCCATAAGGATAGTTGTTTTATTATGATTTTGGTAAACATTCATTCGACACTTTTAAGGGATAAATTTTGCATTTGTGTGAATGCAAAAACCATGCATAGAAAACTCATTTTATTAAAATTTTGAATGAGTACACAATTTTCAGCACAAATTGAATTGGGAAAAGGGGGTAGAGTCTTGCATATACACATAAGGGTGTCTCGGCTGAAAACTAAAATCATCATTGTGCTCGGCATTAAGGGCCTCTGTCTTTTCAGTGGTCAACATGACCGTCTTTCTCCCTCCATGGTTTGTGTACATCATCTCAGTGTGGCTCCTTTCATTTGAATCCGTGATCTTCTATGTACGATTGAAACCTTGGTTTTCCGTGGCTAACACATATCATGGATCCTCATGCTCCCTTTTCTCTGCCGTGAATAACAACCTAATGTGATCTTGCTTGGCCTTGTAGGTCCAAATTATTTCAAACTGAGTACTTGTCGTGAAATACACCTCTTCACCTTCCCTTATGGAAGTTATGCTAAGGGTTGGAAGGTGATGGCAAGTGAAATTAATAGAACTGCTTATCTTGTACACAGTTCTTGTGTTTGCCATTGTAAATCTTTATGGTAGGCTCTAGAGGTGAGGGCTTGTATCGTACACCGAAGGGATTACCTAAAGAGTTTCCTTTGGAAAGGGGGTGAGCATTCTGACCTCTTCTTGGGCCGGATGTCAGGCAAATAGCCAATATTTCTACTCATACCATTCACCGTCTTATTACAGAAGGGATGGAAGTTGAATCGGACTTCACCGAAACAATTTACATGTGACTACATTATCCCGTTAATATATCCGGGAAAGAAGTAGGTCCCCATGGATTGGCAAATGAGGCGAATGTAAGCACTATGTCCCTTATTTATCACAAATCATCAGATTTTTTCCACTAATAAAGCTTCGAAGGAAGAGGCATGTTCTTCTCCAGTAAGATAATCTAAGTCACAATTGATTGATCCTTCAAAAGTTTTTTCCTTTGGCAAAATTATGCAGCTAATGATGTATCTACATTCTGGTGAATCTAGATCAATAGAGGGTTTTCTAGCATCCAAATCCACATGCCAATAGAAGTAAAAGGAATTGGAAAAAAGGTTAGAAACAACAGGCACCTGGCTGGGTTCCATGGTCTAGCCTAAAGCCAAACAAAATGGATAAAGGGTTAGAAGCAGCTAGCACTCGACTGAATTCTATGGCCCAGCCCAAAATAGGGAAAAAATTAAAAAATGCAAATGGAAAACAAGGAGCAACTAGGAGAGCCTAATGCATGCCGAAGCAAAATTGGGTTGGGACCTATGTGGCAGCTAGTAAGGCCGAAACATAGGGAGAAGTCTACCTGAAGTAGCAGTGGATTGCCTGAAAAGAACTTATAACGGTGTCGAGGATACCGGTCCAAGTATTGTATGGTTTCTGCAACAACAAGGGGAATAGAAGTTTGATCACATCGAATATCTTCTGCTATATTCATTAGCATCATTGATTCCCCATTTTCAAAACCACCAATGAAGAGGAAAGCTCCTAAAAGGCATAAGAGAATTTCTTACTGTCTGTGTGTACCCTCGAGAGCCCTCAAGTTCTCTTTTTGAAAATAAGAAATCAAGGACAAAAACGTACTTCATCGCTAATAACTATGGTGGAGATGCACTTTTAATCATTAAGAAACAATGATATTAGGAGGACATATCTCTTGAATAAGTTGGCACAACAAGGGGACAATAAAGCGAAAAACCTAGGATATCAATAAACTCCTCGGCTAGAGGACAAAATTCGCATTCCCTGGATTGAAAGACAAGAAATACGGAATCCTAAAAAGTTGAAGTAGCCCTAAGAAACTTCAAGGAAATTTTGACTTGGCTAAGGCTATGGAGGCTACTTAAATGGATGTTTTGCATCTCGTGCTTGTTTCTCACATCCAGGGTTAGTAACCAAAGGGATAGGACATTTTGAAAGAATTAAAGCAAATTGCTCTTATGATGGATAAAAATCGAATATTAGACAACCTTTATTTATAGCTACACAAAACAATCAATTCAAGCTGACTAGAATTTAGGTTCTCATGTAAATAGGAACTTGGATGTCGCATTCTTATCTCGGGAACAACATTGAGAAAAATAAGACTAAGATAAGGCTAAGTAGGCATGCCAAACATCCCAGTCAGCATCCGAATAGGATCCGCCAACGGATGTGCCCAGGATCCGGGTTTAGGTTGCCTAGCATTTCTATTAAATTTTCTTTTGTCCTAAAAATTTATTAGTTTGGCCAGTTGTAATTCAGCAATTATCCAATAAAATTTTTGAATTGTTCCTCATGACTACGCAATTCTTGATGCTTATTACTGTTTTTTATTTTTTATTCTTTTTTATTTGGAGGGAGCTGGGACCATCTTGGCACATAGTCAATTTAGAATAGTTTCTAACAACAAAGTTTGCATAAAATTGGTAGTTAATGTTACTAGACACAAAGTAACAATTGACTGACGAGCACGGGTACTAACATTAGGTTGGAGATTACCCTCAGGCCTAAGAATGACACGGGGCGTCACTGTGCATCTTCCCCAATGACGACTCAATGTATAGAATCTGAAGCATGTAAGACCCCCCCCACAAAAGGCAAGAGCATATGGATCTTGTGGATCACAAACTTGGAGCAGCTCCACCTCAATTGGTGAATCTAGAAGACGCTTGCTTCTCTAGAGTAAGATGACTCCAGCATATCTAGCGCCCTTGTTAAACGGTGTCTCTTTAATGAGATCTATGAGATCTTGAACTAGACCTTAGAGGGCTTGCTTTAGGTCCCTAAAAGCAGAAATTCAGTAAAAGCATAAAAATCACATCGAGAAAATAAAGGAGCTTGGTTACCTCATCTGTTTCGAGGCGCCAACAGGTAAAAACCTTCGTGAATGCCTTTTTTCATGGAATGAAAGTGACGCAATTTCAAACTTAATTGCTCTCGCCTATACTGAAAGTAACAAGGGGCAAATAAAAGCACACACATTTTAAGGAATCAAAGTGAGCAACATACTTAACCCCTAAAGGTATAAGGAAATGGCAGCTTAGTGCATTCTAATTCCTAGTAGTGGAACATCTATGTACATCACCTGTTCTCCATCTCTTCCCATGTTAACCCTCAGACTAGGTATGGGGGCATTACCACACAATTGATGCAAAAGTTGTCCAAAGATTAGAAGGTTGGAAAGTACAATAGATGAAGAGGGAATGGTAGGATATGTTACCAAATGGGTCATAATGCATTAAAGATAAGTAGCATAGTCACATTGGTGATCGAAATTATAACGAAGTGCTGACTTGTTTTCATCTCATCCATGTCCTCAACGAATAAAATCTTTGCATGAAACATTGGCCGAGGTGGACCCTAGGGGTGAAATAAGGCTATTAGTTTCTGTATTGTGTAGTAAATCTTTTGTCCAAGTACTCAAAAGATAAAGTCCATGCCTAAAGATTCAATGCAAGTGTAACACAAAGTTGCTTGTAGCTCAAGGGTAATGACTTGACTTTTCCATAGGTGAAATTTTGCCTACACACAGAAGAGATGAGAAAAACTGCAAGATGAAAACCAACAAATTTTGACAAGACATTTAGTGCAATGATAACATGGTTATATCACTTATCACTTCTCGATTCTGCTGAAGAGTTCCAGCATTGGAAGTCTTACTGAACTTTATTTTACTTGGTCCATGAGACCATGGCTACAAAGTGTGCTGGTTTCCTCTATCCTGGTAAAACCTTAGGGAAATAATCATAGATACGGGGCTCTCATAAATACTGTTAGGATTTAAACAGAGTGATAATAGCGGAAACGTTAAGATGCAATAGATATTCAGAAATTGAAAAATGAAATAGAATAATAGGAACAGAACAACGACACAAGATTTACGTGGAAAACCCAATATGGGAAAAACCACGGATGGCGACGAGCCCAAAACAATCCACTATATGAGTAGGGAGAGTACAACACGATCACAATCACAACAACGATTCGATCTACTAGCAGAATTACGATCTTTCTCGTAATCTCTCTCAAAATCTCTCTACCTCTCAATATGTTTAGGAATACTGAAGTTATTTTTGATCCTTGGTCTGGCCTTCCTTACATAGGGCCTAAAAGTAGGGTTTTCCCCCTTAGGATGAAACCCTAGCCGTCAGGGAAAAATACAACATTGGACAAACCCTAACCGCCAAGCAAACCGCACAAGAAAGCTCCACGTGGCACGACCGTGCCACGTGATACGGCCACCCCGTGCCACATGGCACAACCGTGCCACGTGACACGGCACCCCCGTGTCGTTTTTCTGCCTGTTTCGTCGTCTGCTCCTTCGTCTTGGCACGCCTGTGCTCGCGCAGCGTGGTCCCACCATGCCGGTACTCGAATTTTAGGCCATAAAACCCAACAAATATGAAGTCAATAATAAGGGCTATAAACTTGGCACATGAAGTAATTTTTCAACAAAGATCATTACCTCGATTAGATGAGAACCCTCCATAAATAACCCATAGGCAATCTAGTATTACGTTGTCCTTAAGTTTCCTCAATTTCTCACACCATAACTCGGATACCACGAATGAGGGCGGAATATGCAAGCAACCCCAATCCAAATCGAAATCCTGCACTCTATCAAGGTCGATGAGGTTGACTTGGTCATGGAAGTTACAGTGATTACCCAAATTGGTAAAAATATAGTGCAAATAGGAATAGCTGAAATAATACAAGCTTACCAATTAGTAGAATGCTTAACCCAGCACTCATCATCAGTTAACAAGTAAAAAAGGATGTGGTCGGAGGAATGATTCTGCTGAGGAATTATGTTCATAACGGGATCAAAGAGCTGGAAAGTTTGGTCATGCGGAAGATTAAAGTCTTTTTAATAAACTAACGAGCACCCAAAAAGTTAAGACCTGTTTTTTTTATTTTAAAAAAAACCACAGGTCTTAAATTTTTGGGGACCTGTTAGTTTATTAAAAAGACTTCAATCCTCTACATGACCAAACTTTCTAGCTCTTCAGTCCCATCATGAACATAATTCCTCATTAGAATCATTCCCCTTATGACGAAATCAAGAGAGATTATCATCATTTCCCCAAATGGCAGATGAAAAGTATTAGTGGCATCAAAAAACTTCTCGACTACCGCTCAAGTAGCACAACCATCAGTAAGATCTATTGCCCCTTTTAGAGCAAAGTGGAAGGCACCAAAATCAGCATTATTTAACACAGATCGAACTCGAGCTTGTCCATGCTGAGGGTCCATAATAAATTTCCTAGGCTCACTCGAACCCCTAATAAGATCTTCCAAACAAGAAGGAAACACTAATAGTATTAAGATCATCATCATTATAAAAAAAGAACTACATAAAGGAAAGAAGAATGCTTACTGTTTTTAAAGCAGCTAGGCTCGATGCATGACATCCAACATCCAACAAGAGGTCTATTCCATTCCAAGATTCAATTGCTCTCCTTTCTCTCTTAATAAAAGAATCATTAAGGAATTTTTCCTTTCTAATTCTTTAGAATAGATATGCTTTTCTAACACTAATGATTTTAGAGAACAAATGACACTCTTAATCAAGAAAATGAAGATAGGAAGCAATACAAAAGATAAGTAAGGAAAGGAGGTTGGCTGGGTAGAAGTGCTAAGAGAAGCCCCTAAGCAATACTATTCATAACGAAATGTGAAAGGGAGAAAACAAGAGCGACAGACCAAAGGAGAGCCCGACCAAGTTCTCATACAAGTGCATCCATATACTAATTACTAAACATGCATGAGGCCAAGTGTAAAGAAACAAAGGAAGACAAAGATGCCAAAAAAAGAGCCGGACCTGGTTGGATTCCCTCTTACAAAATACAATCATACACAACACATGCATGGAAAAAAACACCAAAGAGGACAAGCCCTACTAGGTTCTCCTGTCTTAAGTTTGCAATTCCAGTAAACTATCACAAGAAGGCAAAAGAAAAAGCCAAAGGGAAGTGGAACCTAACCGGATTCTGATACGTAAATCAATAGAAAAAATCTAACTTTGTCAATCCATCATGCATGCAAAGAAAGGAGAAAAGAGAGAGCATGGGGACCACATAGGATCAAAAGAGATGAAAGCTTCACATGCACCAGTATTATCATTATCTTTAGTGAGCATAAGAAGTAAAACAACTAAGTCAAATGCATGTATAAGGACCTTAACGGGATTGTCAAGTGCATGCGGCAAAAATCTTCTATCCACTTCAGCAATGATAGAAAGAATAAATCAAGAAATCAAAAGGAACAATTGAAGAAGGAGACCCAGCCAGAATTAGTTGCCCACACTTGAAAAGTAGCAAAACACCACAACGTTTTCCACCCAAAGACTATAATTCGAAACCAAAATCAATACTACTCAAGAGATGGAAAGTGAGGGGGGTACATCACCATTGCAATCACAATCCAATTGATTACACAACATAATAGCATAGTTGATGGTGACTTTGGGGAGAATAGATAAAAATAGAATAAAATAAAATGAACATCATATTTGCGAGAATTTCATTAGATATAATTGGTGAACATTTGTATAAGTCTCTTGATCAAGTAGTCTACTAATCATGTTTCTGTAAGATTATACCTACTCCCAACCCGCACAGCGGCAACGATGATGATGATGATGATGATGATGATGATGATGATGATGATAATAATAATAATAACTACTACTACTTTGGTAAATAAAAATAAATGGGATAAGCAGATCAATAAATTGCAAATAGTTTGAAAGCATTTTAATTCTTGGACATTAAAATGAGGCAAGTGGACAAAAATACAATATACTGTAAACTTCATGCTTTTGACGTGTATGTCACCTAAGACAACTAGTAAAGTTTTTGAAAATTCTTGTTAGATTCCTAAATTCAAATCCCGCCTGAATAGACCTTTACGCATCCCTTTACGCATACTGCAAATAGTAAAACTCATGCTTTGAGCATTATAAGCTTCCTTCTGTGCCTCTAGCTAGTGTGTAAAATATTTTCTTTTTTGTTTTATAATAAGAACGACTCTATGCATGAGAAGCTTACGGTATACTTAATTTATATTGCTTGGTGGCTATGGTATACTTTTTGGATAGTATTAGAAAACAAAATCCAACAACTATCCTTTCAACTTTACAATCTAGTGAATATAAGCAAATTCTTTTACTAAACTATCTTGTTCCTGTATGATATTTTTACACTTTGATAAATGCTTAAAGTTTATATCATTTTTTGGATTATCTTGTTACATTCTTAGGAAATTTGTGAGTTTCATGTTAAAATTTATACCTCAAATTCCTGTTTTATGCTTCGGTATATTTTGTTTATCAGCTTTGTAAGTTTTAAGACCTCGTTGACCGAGCCTTAACCCTTAAATGATGACGTTTTTACCCAACACAGATGCCCCCCTAGCCATTATGCTTGTGGAGAGAAAGAACAACAAAAAACAACCAAGACAGAGGCCTCCACGAACTGTTCGTGGTGAAGGTCACAGTCTGTGGCAGGCCTGTAAGTCTGTAACAGCTGCAACTGTTCATTTTCCTTAATTTTGTGGCTGAGAATGCTTGGTGGCTGGTGTAACTAGGTGTGCTTGACTATAGGGAAAGAAGACATAATGATTCTCTATCAAAAATCTCTCAAATACCTTAGTGTTTTTATCATTTTTGGAGCACGAAGAAGATTTAAAGGAAGACAATTGCAAGTTAGAGGCTTGAACATTGAAGAATCATCAAAGAAGCTCATTGTTGTAAAGAATCTTCTCGTCCTTTACTCTATGAAATCAATTAGAATTGTTCTAGGTTGTTTTGATGTTTAGTTTAATCTCTTTTGTTAGTTAATAATCATGTGCGAGTAGCTTTCCTCTAGTCTAGAGATTTGTTAGCCAAAGAATGGAATTGGATTCATAATTTATCAATATTGTGCTTTACCTATTTGCATGCTTCAATCTATCTTATAATCAGAATATTGTGAGTAATTTAGGCCAAATTTGCTTCCAAATCATTAAATAGTTAGGTGAAGTACTGAAATGTGAAATCTGCTATTGGACTGACAAGATTAGACTTAAGGTAGTAATTTTGGAGAGAAAGTTGCATGTTGAGAGGAAATAGACAACCTAGACGAACCATTAATATACCCCCCTTGAGTTTTATGGTAATCATTTTTATACCCCTCACCTTTTTATATTATTATTCAGCTACCTTCAGAAACTTGTTTTAATTTTTTTAACACCCCTCCATGTTCTTCCTTTTAATTAGAACTCTTAGAAATTGCAGAAAGGCCCTTAGTGTTTGTAAAATTATGCAAATAAGCTATTTATACTTGTTTTAAGCGTGTTATCTTCTTACAATGACTTTTACTAGTACTAGTTATCACAATCTACTATTTATATCTTAGATATTATACTTTCTGTGGTTATAGGTTCACTATGCTTACCAAAAATAATTAAAACTTAGTTATAGAGTTTTGACCATTACCTAAACTTAGTCGGCGCTGGACTCTGACATTCTCCTAGCTTTCGGTTTATAGAGATTGCTAATTTCAACCTCACCTCCCTTAGATCAGATATAGCACAAATTTGTTTCGTTTCCTATCTTATATCATAGTCAAATATCAAGTTCTTTATATTTTTAAAGGACAGTGGAACTTTAATCAAGAAATTATAATATTTAAGGCATAAGGTTCAATTGGATAACGTTTCATACTAAGAAACTTCTTTTATTGAAAACTTGAAAGTGGAAATATTATAATGGAAAATTTGAAGAGGGACTTAAGCTAAGATCATTAGAGATACTTGATTATAGAGAAATAGACAATCCCGACTTCCCTCTTACTCAAGAATGCTCAAATGATAGTGTCCCCTTTCAGTGCTCAACCTCTCTACTTATAGAGGGGATAGGGGTACATAGGACGCCCTAATGGATACAATACATACGGCTACAATACACACTGATGGTTACAGTACATTACTTATTTTTCAAATCAGACACTTGTCAAAATAGTATAATAATGAGGCAGCTACTTTTCAGAGCCTTTAATGATGACAAGACTGGTCATCATTATTGAAATTCTGCATGCCTTCACCTCCAATTATACCTTCCAGGCCATCATTATCTAGATAATCATCAAAATCTTCATCAAATAACTCAAGGAGATATTCTTTTCCTTTTTCTGATAAGAATTTTCCAGCTACAATATCAAAGATATAATCAAAGATATCTTCTGACACTGCCCTATCTGCCTTCATGTAGTCTTTAAACTCATTATCATAGACGAAAGTAGTATTTTCACAAAATGTTTTTTCTTGTTCGATTAATGCCTCACATTGATGAGAAACGTTGAAAATTCCAATGACATTTGACAAAGCGGGATCAATAACTAGATGCACCTAATTTTTATGAATCCAATTTTATCGTTAATCATTAAGATTATCGCAATAAACAATTTGGACAAGATAATGGGTTGGTTAGGCTCTTTCATTTTCATATTCAATCAGGACACTATAAACGTCAAAAGTAAGGCATCTGCGAACTAAAACTTTTGCTAAACTATTAGGGGATGTGAGAATCTAATGAATTCTTCTAAACATGTGTTGCTGGAATTTAGTTAGGGTTGAGAAAAATGGGAATTTTGGATATGGAATTTCCATAAAGTAAATTACCATCCGTATTTCCAGGTTTTATAGACAGGATCATTTGGAGATAAGGAATTTGCTGGAAAACAAACACCACCAACTCTAGATCTGTCAGGAATGTAGATCGTTGTATTCCGAGACTCCCAAATATAATAGGAATAATGATGATAAAAGTTGATATAGGTTGTATACCACTCATTGAACCATTTTTCTTAAACATCAGAAATTATTTTCTCTTGGATCTCATAACGTCACTGAAGGTAACTAATTTGTAACTCTAGAAGGGAAAATATTTGGGTTATTAGGTAGATAGTAGATAGTAGACCAAAACGTGATCTACTTTTTGTATGGAATTCTAGGTTATCGATAAGGACTTTATTAGAAGGCGTAACCTGTTCTAGTAGGAATCACATTTTGTTAAGGATTTCCTCCTTTTCTGGCGGGAGGTCAGCTTTGATGATCACCAATAGCTAGTTCTTGAGTTAGGCTGTCTGCCAGATAGTTTTTCGATCCCTTTATATGTTCAATAGAGAAGGAAAATTGGTTAAGTCATAATTGCTAACGTAGGAGTCGCCCTTGCATTGCATATTTGATAAATTCTTTTTCAGAAAAGCAAGTATTCCTTGGCAATCGGTTCAAAAAGGTTTTGAAGCTAAAAAGATTAAGAGTTTTTCAGTTCTCCTTATAACTGCAAGAATTTTTTTTTCCATTGTAGGATAGTTGCATTTTGCCTTATTAAAACTTACAATACAATATTTG
>NCQV01125266.1:19805-32250 GCA_002740545.1 Lophocereus schottii
AAATACTGGTTGACTAAATACATGTTCTAAGTAACACCAGTATGACAACTGCTTACATCTATTCCAATACATTTATGCTAAGTATTTTCTTAATATCACATATTTATTTATAAAGCATTTTAATTGTCCAGAAAAAAGCTATAAGAATTCATTCATAATAAAAGGGAAAGTAACATGTGAAATATTATGTTAAATCAATATTAAACCACCATATGCAAAACAAGGGAAAAAAAAATCATTTTCATTATTAAAATGCCTATCAAGTCCAACAATAGACTATTTATGTATCCCATCAAACTCCCCCAAATGAATTTTATTCTAATTTTTGACTCTATTTTTTACATCACAGAAAAAAAAAAATAGTTTTATTATCTCAAGGAAAAAAACTATGGTTTTAATTTCTTCATTTCTTAACCTCAATAACTAAACTCTCTCCTTTTTCTTCTCTCTTCCATGATGCATGATTCCTTAGAGAATTCATTCTAGATGTCTTCGCAATCGTAGTCTCTGGTAAATCCCTAAATCATTCTTTTTTCTTGTAAATGTGCTTTTATGGGATCATATTTTCAGTTCTTCAATTAATTATTTTTATTTCGATAACAATCGATATTCATGATTGAATAAACACCATTAATTTCAATATTTTCTTCCTTTTTTGTTGTGAATCTGATTGGCTTGTTGCCTCTTTTGAAGTGTTGCAACAATTGGTTTTGTTTCAATTTATTCTTCAATTTGTGTAATTTTTCATGACTTCAAATTCCTAATTCAATAGATTAACCTTTTAGGATGGTAAATAATCATTTTAATGCATTTGATAAGTTATAAAACATTTGATAACAAAGATCTATAATAGGTGCTATTCATTTTCTGGGTATGTTATGTATAGATCGATCTCCATTGAAAAATCTTTCACCATTCGTATCAGTTTAATGATTTCCGCTTCCGATCCAAATTATTATCACGCAGTATCAAAATTTGAAGACTTTTGTTTAATACAACGACAATATATTTCTATCTGTAGATATACAATGTACTGCGATGATTTTACCATTGTATCTAACAGTCTCTTTACACATGCTCACGCAAACGCACACGCTTACATATATTCGGCTCTTTTGTATAAAATTGTTTGATTAGCGAGTTTTTATATATTAATTTTGTATCATAATCATGCATGCAATTTATTAATAATGTGTTATCTTTTTGAGTTATAGGGCATTAGCCTATATTCGAAATAATAACTTGAATATAATTTAACATGCAGATCCAAACAAAATTTAAGCATATCATGTTTCCTCGTCTCATTCTACATTGTCATTTTCAATTGATCAACTCAGGCACAGAATTTTCTACTGAAGGTATTATTGCTTCTTCTTTCAATTTAAAATCTTATTTCATTGATGTTAAGTTCATAAAGCCACTATTTTTTTTTTTAATTTTGTTTTTTTACTTCTAAGTATTACAATCGTATTGGTTGCAATGTAGTCTGTAGATGTGCCTTCCGTAGAGTTCTCGGCCAAAAGTGACACTGAAAATTTTGAAATTATTAAAAAATACGACTAAATCTCTTTTGAACCTATTTGTACCACTGAAATTAATCAGTAAGCTTAGAAATATCCGTATTTCCTCTAAATTTTCTTCATTAAATTACGGTCCTTTCACTTTTTATGTTGCTTATGTTTCGTATCATTCATTATCAGTTTAGTGACGACCAAGACATATTAGATCATTTTTGCAAGGGATTTTTTTTTTGAGGGGGGTCAATTTTATGCCATTTTAATGCAAAATATACTATGATCGTCTTATTAAGTAGTTCTTCTATTTTTATGCAAATTAAAGTGACTTTTTCTTTCGTGATACAATGTTTGCTTGTTGACTTCAGTTAGTTTAATAAGAGTTTTGCTTTCTTTAACTAAACTACATATAGTTTTATAATTTGTTAGCAGGTTGTTAGTAAAAAACATAAAGTGTTATTTGCATGCGCGGAGCCCATAAATAGCACAATGAACAACCGTGTTGAGCTGGGCAGACCTGCTTCAGGTAATGACCTTCAATTTAATTTGTTGCATGCGTAAAAATATAACTCACTCATGAACTCCTTTTTTTGTTTAATTAGGTAAAAGAAGGCTAAAGGATTTATTGCTTCAAAAAGATAATCGCGTTTGTGCAGATTGTGGTGCTCCAGAGCCGAAATGGGCGTATGTTTCCTCACCTTAGACTGACAATATATAGCATGCATGTACATGCATGGAGCCGTGCACTCTTACTTGCTAAATTTACGTATTTTTCTCTACTCGCCCGCGACCTAATTCCTGCTCTATGTATTTCTAAGTTTAGATAAGTACGCATGCAGGAGTAACTAAGTTATCAAAGATGTGATCTTTTGTTTATTTAGATCAGCAAATATCGGAGTCTTTATATGCTTAAAATGTTGTGGCGTGCATAGAAGCCTTGGTCCACATATCTCAAAGGTAATACCAAGCGATGACATAATTTATATCTTCGATTTAATTAAAGAGACATTTTTAAGAAATATCTCATTTTAAAGAATTGATTATATGATATTTTGTGCATTTTTCAAGGTACTGTCAGTGACATTAGATAACTGGTCTGATGAAAATATTGATAATATGATCGAGGTTGGAGGAAACGCAGCAGTTAATGCAATTTATGAGGCTTATATTACAGAAGGATGCCCTAAACCTGGACCTAATGCAAGCCATGACCATCGCATGAAATTCATCAGGTGAAAAAAAAAAAAAAAACCCTAGCCTCATTATATCTCATATTATGCCCAGAATTTAAATTTTAACAGCTTGGTTTTTATTCTGATTGCACTAACCCAATCTTATGTGCTACAAGAGCTTCCTTTCCACATCATGTATTAATTAATGTAATTCTCAACTGACATTATAGATCCAAGTATGAGCTTCAAGAGTTCATGAAACCAAGCTTGCGTACCCCGTCAATATCGTCAACAAACAACAACCCACTTCAGCCAAGTTTATCCAAAAAGCTAATGAATAGTTTCCGAAAGAACTCGGCAAAGAAATCGGAGACCTCAGTGAGTTTATCTCTTCTTCCTTCTTGTGAACTAGTGTCTTACACTACACTACACTACACTACACTACACTATAGTGCTATTGAGTCATAAGTACTAATTAGTTCAACTCACTGCCCTACTAAGCTATTTAGTTAGGATAGGTTACCTACAATACACCCCTTGAGATGGGGCGCAGCCCTTCTCCAAACCCTGCGTGAACGCTGGATGCTTGTACATCGGATTGCCCGACTAATTAATTCAACTGATAAAATTCTTAACGGGTTTAAATCTTACCTATATCGACCTTTACGTCTCATTTGACCAAAAAAAACAATGAATGTGAAACCTTGAAGTTGATGCATGTCTTTTATTTCCACTATGGATAAGTTCATTAAAAGCTCTAAGGCCTCATTTTTAATTTGTGACTTGTTTTCATACATATATAATTTGCGTTTGTTGGTTGAAAATAGTCACATTTTTGGCCATTATTTTTTTACATCCTGTATTTTTTTGACTGTGTTTTTGCATGTTGCAATAGGAAAACACATCTGAATTTATTGGAACATTGAAGGTCAAAGTTGTGAAAGGGACAAATTTAGCAGTGAGAGATATGCTATCAAGTGATCCTTATGTTATACTTAATCTTGGAAAACAGGTTGGTTAGTCTAAGTATTAATTTGGTACTTAATTATTTTGTTATTGCATGGATAAAGAATTGTTATAAATGGGGAAAAACCTTGTCATACAGCAAAATTTTACCAGTACGTTTTTTAATCAACCTTAATTTTCACACTTCATCTGTGGGTCATAATCTTTAATAGAAGGTATTAACCAGAGCTCGGAAAAAGTTGTCCGATCCGAATACTCGAATTTGTCTGATCCGGAAAAGACTGGTACGGTTACAAATTTTTCGTCCGAATTTTGAATCCGGACACAACATTTTTTTTATATTTCTATTGTCCGAACGCAATTTTGACCCGAATTTAGCCTTGACTGAATTGTCCGACTTGAAAAAAAAAAATTGGGCATTGAACATTGTCGACCCGGAGCTAGCTAAGAATAGAGTAAGTTTTTAAATACTGTTTATACATACCTAATGATTTTGTATTCTAAGTAATAAAAATCTCTTCATCTCTTATTTCAGACTGTACAAACAACTGTTGTGAGAAGTAACCTAAATCCCATTTGGAATGAGGTGCTTACCTTGTCTGTTCCGGAAGAATATGGTCCTATAAAATTGGTAAACTTCTCATTTCTTTTTTCATCTTGATTTCATGATTTTATGTCGAGAATGCACTTGTTATTCTTCTTCCCTCTTGGTTACAACTATAAATAGACATAAATTACAGAACTGCTATATATATGTTTACTCATGTTTACATTATCCATTCTATCTTTTTTTTCCATGTCAATTTTAGCGTTAGAGTAGAGTTTTGACTCAAATACTAATTCTTGACCAAATAAAGTAAAGAGGAAAAAGGAAAAAGACTAATTAAGCATAGAACAATGTAATCTTCTTTCGTCCATTTTTTTGGCAAGCTGCGCCATCCACTGGACTCTCTATCTTTGGAGATACTCGGCGGGCTAACTGGAACATGGGGAAGAGGAAACACAGGCTCAAGCCTGAGTCCACCCTAGAGGAAAGACCTTGCAATCCCCCCCTTTGAGACATGGACTGTCATCTGATGCAAAATCAATAGCTTTTCCCCTCCCTTTTAAGGAAAGGAAAAGGATAATCTGTTTTCTTTTTCACCACAAAACAGTAGAGAAAATAACAGTAAGAGATTGCCAAACCTTAATTTATAAGTACAGTTCACATATTTAATGCAAATGTTCTTATAGTTATAAAAATAATCTCAATCCGGGTTGCCATGCATATAAAAATAGTTCGAGATATTTAAGAATTAAGAGTATATATATACTTCCACTCACAAACTATTTATAACATAAGAAGCATGAAAAATTGTTATTTATGACCAATGCTTGCTAAATACGTACTGAACATGGAATAGTTTGTTGTCTCTAACCTTTATGAATACAACTAAATTAAACTTTACCTGGCCTTTAAATCCGTACTACGTACGATTTGTTTTAAAATTTTAGCTAAAATATTTTTAGAAATATTATAATTAATCTTATAATTTAAATTTTTAAAAATAATAACATTAACATATCTATAATTTATTTCCTTTTTTTCTTCATTGAAAGTTGAAAAGACAATATTCACTATGGTGACTTTAAATCATATATTGTTTTAATTTTTATTTTTAAATAAACTATTAATAAATGCTTAGCAGAACACATGTCATGATTGCAGCGTTTGAACTCACTTTTATACATACACATGTGTGTATATATATATATATATATATAGACACACACACACACACACACATACACACAAACACACACACACACATACATACATATATGTATGTATGTATGTATATGTGTGTGTGTATATATATATATATATCTATATATACATACATACATACATACATACATACATACATACATACATACATATATATGATTAACTATAGGGTGATTAATCTATCTTTTCGTTCATGTTTCATTTGCAGCAAGTATATGATCATGATCTGTTCTCTGCTGATGACATAATGGGGGAGGCCGAGATCGATATCCAGCCATTAATCACTTCTGCAATGGCATATGGAGACCCGGGAATGTTTAGTGATATGCAGATAGGAAAATGGTTGAAATCAAATGATAATGCCCTTATAGAAGATAGTGTAGTCAATATTGTTGATGGTAAAGTCAAACAAGGCATGCAACTAAAGTTGCAAAATGTTGAATCTGGAGACTTAGAGTTAGAACTAGAGTGGGAGCCTATTGAGCAATAGGTTGCAACATGAAAATCTTGAAAAATGAAAACAAAAACTAAACATGAAGAAGGAAATTGAGTTTTTTTTAAAAGAATAAGGAGTGTAATATTATGAAAACAACTAATATTTGATTGCATGTACCATTTTTTTTTCATTTTAGATGTAATTTGTATGCGTTTGTTCTATATATTAATAGCAAGCTTTTATAAATTTACTGTATAGCTTAGTTAAATGGATTTTTACCGTAAATAATATGTAATTTGGGCATATGACCCATAATAATTTGTATTCCACTTTGTTGGCTTTCATTATTTTGTATTTTGTAGGTATTTGCTCAAAATAATCACATATAGATGTGTTTGAATACAAACATCTGATGCAGGTCATTGTACTTTGAGGGATGGTGATTGTGCTTTGATGGATGGTAGTGTTATATGACTTTGCCATATTCATATTTTGAATATAATGGCTAGTGTCAAACAACTTTTTAACTTGTGCTAATTCATTATATATTGAGGCAAATTTTGCTATACATAATTTTATACAAACAACTTTACGGTTTCTTCAAAACT
Source organism: Lophocereus schottii (assembly GCA_002740545.1). Taxonomy (NCBI): domain Eukaryota; kingdom Viridiplantae; phylum Streptophyta; class Magnoliopsida; order Caryophyllales; family Cactaceae; genus Lophocereus; species Lophocereus schottii. Next base: position 26,270 of record NCQV01125266.1, read on the forward strand.
TATATTCGTCATTCATGTTATTTAGACTCTTATCTTAATGCTCTAAATAGTCTCTTGTGCTTTTAACCTAGTGATTTTGGGAGATTCTTTCAATCTTCACCTTAATTTGTAATGAAAGCCTACTTTTTTTTTTTTTAATGTTCTATGCATGCAGTTACTCAAGCAAGCAAAGTTACCCAAAAGTTATTTTAGACACCTTTCAATCAATAACATGGTAGAAGCTTTCAATCAAGTCCACCAGCCTTTCAAGCAATGTGACCAATTGACCATTCAAGCATGATCGTATCATACATTCAACTAATGTAAACATCAAATGAAGTCAAAATATCACATATCACATGCAATTTAACTTAACATAATTCAGATAACCATTATAAGCATTCAAAAAAGAGCATTTACAGTCACAGAATTAATACAAAAGCCTTTAGACAAACTTTTCTGTTATGACCAAACTAAACTTAATTGGTAAGTATCCCTGGGCAGGCACCAATAAAGTTGACAGTCCAATGGAAAGCAGAAAAGGAGGGAAAACAAACAAAACAATAAAAAACGAAAAGAAAAAAAAAAAAAGGAGGCAGGCAGATGAAAAGTGTGTTGGAATTCATGGGCAAGTAAAAAGTTCAAATTTTTTTTTGGGGGGGGCAGCACAGGCACAGCTGGTGCCAAAACTCTCTCTACAAACTCCAAACACTCTAAGTCTCTTACAATTTCATTTCAGGTAGATTCTTGTTCTTTTCCTACATTCTCATGGCTATATTAAACTTCTCTATCTCTGGCTTTATGTTTATTTTCATTAGGACGGTATTTCTAATTTCTGACATTCTCTGCAGACCCAAGTCTGGGTTTCTTCTTTCTGCTTTAATTTTCTTCAATTTTTAATATTGGACAGATTCCTTGTTACCAGTTTCTATGTCAGTTCTTTTGTTTTACTGTTCTTTCCAATGCCCTAGAATTTCTTTAAAAAAAAAAAAATTCATAAACTGGGAGGCAAAGGAGGTATTGAACTCAAGATTATTATGAAAGATGATACCCACTTGGATTTTTTATTTTTTATTTATACATTTTCCGTTTTTTCCCCTAGTTTTTAAAATCTGGGTACCGTGTATTTGGGATCATTTGCTTTTGGTGTCCTAATACCTATCTCATTTTCGTTGTAGAACTTAAATTTCCAGGCAAAAAGGCAGAGAATTGAGGGAGTAGCGGTTGGTTTATGAGCTTGATTGTCTTATTTGTGAATCTAGGAATTGTGAGACCATATAATGCTAGTATTACTTTAAATTTTGTCTACCTGTCCGATGCAAGCTGAGAAATTCATGTGAACGATATATATATGTATATATTTTTGGGGGGTTGGGATAAGAATGTGAACAACTATTTTTGTAGAAGAAAATCTTTTGAAATAGAAGTACAAGTATCATGTACTCTATGTGTGGGTTTGGCATTCCTGTGTGTAATTGAAGCTCTAAGCATGCAATGCTTCCTATTAGGGAGGGGACAAAGGCTTTGTCCATTGTTTTTCCAAATTGATTGTGATTAGTTATTGTGGGGTTGTTGCAGCTCTGTCAGTTTGCTTTGTGGATCCATGAAAAGGAGTTACCTTCTTTGTCAGTGCTTTTGCTGCGTTATGTCACTTTAAGTTCAACTTCATGGGTGGCCATCCACCTTGAAAGTGAAACCAATGATAAGGATATGTGGAATTTCATGGTCAGGTTATTGGAGTGCTGAAGGAACATGAGAATTTCTTAGGAGGAATAGAAAGTGAAGCTTGGTCTCTTTTTTGCAACACCGCCTGTTAAGTTTTATGTACAAGCCATTCCATAATGGGTTGCACTATGTCAAGCATTGATAAAGAGGAGAGGGTGCAGATGTGCAAGGAAAGAAAGAAGTTGATGAAGCATCTATTACGCTTGAGGGCAGATTTTGCGAATTCTATTGTGGCGTACTTGAAAGCGCTGAAAAATACTGGTGTGACCCTCCAACAATTTACTGAGTCCGAGTCATCAGAGCTCGAAAATATCCCCTTTATGTCAGGAATGCTTTCTTCGTTACAGCCTTCTCTTCCACCTTCCCTACCACCTCCACCGCCACCACCTCCACCTCCAGATAGCCCTGACTTGAGGCAGCTCCGAAGTAGTCAAAATGCCAACGAAGCCCAAGAAAAAATGATTGATATTGGTGATGACATCTGCGGTGTCCCACTATCACCTTGTATTCCTTCCTCTTCTAGTGAAGGTTTCCACCTAGTTGAGAGTTCCTCAGCACTGCATGAATCCGAAAGTACAATAGTTGGGGAGATTGATGATGAAAATTGGGCTGAGACCAAGTCACAATTTGAGGAAGAGGATCGAGAACATGTTTCTAATAAATCTTCTCATGCTCTCGAAACAAATCTGCTGAGCACAGATACAACCAATGATGATTTATCTACGATAAGGAGGCAGGTGAAAGACGATATGGCCATGGTGGTATGCAGGAGTAAGAAGACTCTGCTTAGCGTAGTTAATGAGTTGGATGATTATTTCTTGAAGGCATCTGCAGGTGGTAAGGAAATAGCGGTCCTGGTTGACGTGCACACAAGAAATACCTACCTTCATCATGATTCAAAAGAGAGAAAGGGTAATTTCTTATGTACAATAACTTGTTTTGTGTCTCATCACTCATGTTCAGTGGATCTTTCTCACATAGTTACACCAAGTAACCTCAGAAATTTTGGTTATGGTCTGTGTTACCTGAAGCCAAATTCTCCTGATTGTTACATATCTCAATAGTGTACGCCTCCAAAATTTGAGATGCAGCCTTATGAATTAAATCCTTGACACAGAGATACTTTTTTGTTTACTTGTTCTTACCTCAAAATAGATTTGTTTTCCTATCTATGTGATTTTTATCGGTCTCTATACAAATTATAGTGCATTTGATTTTGCACTCGAGATAGAGAATCTTATGCTTTTTTCAAGATAGAAAGCCAATTGTATGTTCCATTAAGGAAATGACTGTTAAGCTTGTACCTAATGTATGTGTGTCTGCCACTGTTGAGTTGTTCAGGGATTAGCCTGATTGTTATTTTAGAAAAAGAGGGGGGGGGGGTTGTTCACTGCCTTGTTACAAAAAAAGCTGCTGGGGGATACTACCTCTGAGAAGCCCAAATGTGTTGTATAGGGATTGCTCTTGTGCTTAATGCCTACACCTGTGTTATTATCTCATGTTATCTCCAAGGTTTGATTTTACAAGCTTTGTGATTGTATTAACTCTGAACTTAAAATTTCGGCTCATAATTTATACAGAATGTGTTTCTTCTATTTTCAATAGCTTAATTTGTGACTATGGTAATCGTAGTCTATAAGAAAGTTGGTTTAACAAGCTGCTTTCGGGAACTGCCTTTACTTTCAGTACCTTTGGATCCGGCAAAGTTATAGAAACTGAGAATGCGTTATTTTCTATCCGCTCGTTGCCCTTCTTTCCACTTAGGATCTATGTTTGACACAGGTTCATTAGTGATTAATTTAGAAGCATGCCTTACTGTACTACCATAAATCTTGTTGTCAATCGATGCGTCAGTATTGCTGATAAGTGATAGCATTCTTTCTTGTACCTAGTAAGCTATCTTTAATCTCAACTCCCAAACTGAGTCTATAAGTACAAAGATATTTCATAATACCATAGTCACACCTTCCCCCCGGGGTTTTCTGTTTTCCAGGGAACAACTCTGAAAGGATATTAAGTTCCTTCTCATGGAGTTGGTCATCAAGATCAATGCACTTGACGCGTGATACTGTGGACAGTGGCAGCCCTTTTGAACCTTGCAAATCCGGAGCTCACTGCACAACACTTGAAAAGCTCTATGCCAAAGAGGAAATACTTTATAAGGCAGTAAAGGTAATGGTCTGATACTCACTTTCATTGTCTTCCTTGTTGATGATTGGAGGATTGCTGGAGAGAACTTGCAAAGCAATTTGAAATTTGATTCTTGGCATATCATGTATGGGACAACTCTCTAACACCAGCAATGTAAACCTGCTAGAGGTAGACTTCTATGGACAGTGGTTTGTTGCTTTAGATTTCTGGGTTCTCTGTGAAGCTTATACACATATAAAGCTCATCTACATATTCTGAGTTTGCTGTTTTTACCTTTATTATGCTAATGAGTTACTCATGTGATTTTGATGAATATTGCTTAGTGGTTAATGGGGCTAAGTGTAGCTCTCTGCAAGTTTGGATATTTCCCTCTGTATTAGCTAGAAAGGAGAAGATGTAAACAGTGAAGAGAAGGAGTTTGGGGGGGGGGGCGGAGGTAAGGATTTAGGACAAAGGAATAGAGTGGGTGAAGAGTAAGGAATAGGAGAATATAAATCAGGAAAGGGGAAAATAATCAATGATCTACTGGTTATTCAACTAGCAATGACATAATAGTATCACCAAGACTATTTCACTAAATTTTTGATTTTACATTGCCTTGTTTTGTTCTTTATTTCCGCCATTTCTTTCCATTTTTTTAATAATAAGGGAAAGAAGAGATAAAGCTACAAATATAGGGCAATGCTAGCAACAAGCCAAATTAAGATTTTGTTAGCAGATCTCGGAAATATATTGCATGAAAGGTGTGAAACTTTGAAAAGAAAAATGGCTAATGGCTATGCACTACCTAGAGGGCTATAGCATTTGACACTGGGACTCGGAAAGATTTATAAATTGCATAGCAGTTCCCCTAGCACATGCATCCAAGAAGAGAACAAGCTCAATGTCTCACAAGTAAAGAGCTTGACGTGTGAGGATAAACTGAAAAATAGCAAAGGAATGTGCAAACCATAGGAGTGTGGGAACTGCATAAGCCATCCCATTAATCTTGTTAGCAAGTTAGGTGTATCAATTCTTTAGGTGAGTCATGAGTGTGAGAGGGTTTGCAATCTTTTTCATCCAAATGGTTGGCTATTGTCTTGTTATAATATATTCTACTGGATATTAAACCGCTCCAATCGGCAACGAATGGGCCTTTTAATTGATCAAACCACAAAAAAAACCCATGTAATTTCTCCGCTTCCTGGCTGTTTCATTTATTGGCCAACATGTTGTTTCCCAACATTTAAAGCAGTGCTATGAAGCTATGGTGACAGGAGGACAATTGGCATGCAAATTTAGGCTCCCATTGTTTTGTAGGAAAACAAACTTTGAATTATAGTATCAAGCTTGTGGTCGCATTTCACTTACCAGGTGTTCTAATTGCCAACTACTGCAGCCATCTAACGTCAACGTTTGCTGTGTATTATGTCTTTTCATGGTCATTGTTGTGTCACATGCAGGAGGAAGAGATGGCAAAATTGGAGCATGAGCGGAAGTCATCAACTCTTAAGAGGCAACAAAATGAAAATGCTGACTTGAACAAGATAGAGAAAACTCAATCTGCTGTTGAAAGATTACAATCTGATATAGTTCGTCTTCAAGAGTTGGTAAGAAGCACATGTTCATGTGTATTAGCGCTTATCAACGAGGAGCTGCATCCTCAGCTTGTTGCATTACTTTCCGGGTATGACGAAACTTCTGATGTGCAAACTCCTTCTGCAAGCTGTAATTGTTTGTGTAATATGAAAGAAGTTAAGTAGTTCATATGCCCTTATGGCAACTGTATCACCTTTGTGTAGAATTTACGGACAAAAAAGCTGTGTTTAGATTTTGTCAAGTTGTTTCTTGTCTGATCCTCACTATGCGTTTGCCAAACCATCAGGTTACTTGGATCAGAACTTGATAGGTAGTCATCCTATAAACTATGAGAAGTCTGTCTATGGGGGATGCGAATTCGAAGTTCTGTATCAGCATAGTGCTGAAGAACGAAAAGATCGACAAATCAACAGTGCGTGTCAAATTGGTGTAGAGTCGATTGAGTTCTCTTTCTGAGATTCAAAGTATGCTTCAAAAGCGAGAACCCATTGGGACCAAATCCTACCAGATGCCTCCCCCTTCATTTTTTTTGGTTGGGGGGGGGGGGG
>NCQV01125283.1:8894-22161 GCA_002740545.1 Lophocereus schottii
AGGTAAGAAGTACAATTTAGGACGCCTTTCTCTCAAGGGTTCATCCTAAATTATCCTCAAGAAGGATACAGCCAAGGTCCCAATGGGAGATCAAATTCCAAACAAAGGAAGAATGACAAGATAATCCATACTTAGCCAACCAGTCGACTACTCTATTTCCCTCTCTAAACATATGATTAGTTATGACCGTGTTGCACCGAGTAAAAAATGTAGCAATTTCTTGAACTAGTATTTGAATCTCCCATGGTGTATGAATTCGTCCTTGCACTGCTTGGAAGAGTACTCTACTTTCACCTTCGATTTGGATATCTATATATCCTGCTCGGACTACTGATTGGATCCCGTTACGCATAACTGTTGCTTCTGCTACTAACACTGAAGCAGCTGTTTAGGAATTGTATATGCGTTGGGGTTTACATATGTTTTATGGTTGAATTATAATGCGCACGCATCAATAATTAAAGTTTTGGGTTTGGATATAGAGTTTAGGGTGTGGGGGTATAGTTTAGGGCTTAGTATTTGGGCCTATAGGGTTGAATCTTACTACTCAAGTATCCAGAGTTAAGGTTTAGGGTTTGGTGTATAGTGTGTTAGGTATAGGGTTTCAAATATGTTTTACTATTAACATCACATTGTCCTATTATATTTATGTCTATGTATATAGATAACTGTTAAACCTTAGTTATTTATGGTGTAATGTATCACAACTAATGGATGCAATAAATAAGAAATAGAAAGTTATTACAAATAAATGATAAAATGAAACCTTATAACATTGTTAACCTTGTGGTTCAAACAGAACATTTTAACCTCGTGTTTATTAATGGTAAACTTGGGTAGACTTATTTAGTTTATAAAGTTGATAAATGAATGCTTTTCTTAATAAATGATAAATGCGATTCATGTGGCATCAAAATTAATGAATTTTAAGAAACCAATGACTTATTTGAATGGTTAATGTTGCTTGTGAGGCATATACTAGTCTATACATGTTAACCTTCAAACATGTTTAGAACTACTTGGATTATCTAAGGAGATTTTATGAGATACGACAACATATTGTCATAGCATGTCATACTGAGAAAATAACTAGCAATAAATGCCATGTATGTAGTTACTTCAAATTTAACCATGAACCCAAGTGACAAACAATATTTATGGACGAACCCTAAGGTTCAATTATTATGTTTTACGGTTTAGTTTTGTGGGCTAGGGTTTTGGGATTGTGTTTGAAATTTAAGGTTTAGGGTTATCTATTTTCATTGTATGTAAACATAAATGGTAACATTAAAGTCCTCGTAAACATTAAAATATATCTCAAACACTAAACCTCAAGCAGTAAGTCATAAAAATTGAACCCTGAACCCTAAACCCTACTACTAGAACTTTGAACTCGCAAGGTAAATCACGATTGTTAAGTGTTCAACCTTAAACATTAGGGTTAAACCCTAAACTCTAAACTCTTTCTTATTGAATACACAAAATGATTTAGGGAAAAATTATATAAATGAAAAAGATACAAAAATTTTTAAGGTAAAGTCATAACCTAATGACTCGAACATATGAAATTAAGCTTAGACGGAATGTAACAAAACTCTTAGGTCTAGCCGTCTAGGGTTAAACATTTACGTTCTATGTTAGGGTTGAACGCTAAGGTTCAAGTATCAAGGTTGACATTAATCTTAGATCCTTAAACCATAACTCCTAAACCATATCCTACTATATGTCAGATAGATAGCAATAAACTCTAAACGTAATACCAAATTTTATATATATTCACATCACATGAGAAGTACATTTGTTATTAATCCCAGTTCTAACAATTGTTTTGCCCTCTGTTTGTCATCAATAAACACAAAACTGGGAGAAGCTTCCGAGTTTTTACCTTACAAAATGGCCATCTCCTTAAGTTGCAACATAAGCTGGTTTAGGGCGATTTCCTGTTGTCCAAACACCTACTGTTGTTGCTCGAGCTTCTGATTCTGCTCCATCATCTGTCGCGCCAATTGTTCGTGTTGTTCCATGACGTTCTTCAGAGCTTCCTCCATGGATGCCTGAGTTGCTGCCATGCGCCTTGTGTTCGCCAGATTCAAGCATAGTCACCAAGATGAGAGTAATGATTTGATACTAATGATACACGAGCTAGGAGCCAGAAAATTAGGTAAGGGGTATCGGAATTAATGGCGGGTTTTCGGCTTTCGAACTTGAAGGTAACGACTAGGATTTCTTAGCTATCTTTTTGAAATATCTATGCATTTTGACCTATAATTAAAATTAAACATATAAATTAAACAAATTTGAAACAGATTCCACCTTCTTCGTCTTTAAGCAGGAAGCACCGAAAGTCCAAAATAGATTCTAACTAACAGAATCAAGAAGAAATTGCAAAACATTGACCAATCTTAATTATATACGTATGCTGGGTGTAGTTTTTAGAATGTTAAAATCCAATCCTAATTATTATTACAGTTATGAATACTCCTAACTCTCAAAGAGTCAAAATCTTATCTTCCCAATGGATCTAATTAACACAAATGGTGAATTGCAATTAGAACCATCAACATTTCCCCTCTAAAATCATCTCACTTTCATCATCAAAAACATAGTCCATACAAATCAAAAACTTATAAGACCCCTAAACTATAACCAATGATCAATTAGCACACAAAATAAATGACCAAAACACTGCAATTGCATCCAACAATTATAGTTTATCTCCAGCAATTGCAAAAGTAACAATCTTCACAATTTCAAGCAAACCCAAAACCCTAGAATCAAGAAATCTTCACAAATTCAAGCAAACCCAAAATGGCAAAACCCTAGAATCAGCAATCAAGCAAACCCAAAACCCACCCACGGACCACGGTGTCTGTTTCAAGCCTTCAAACACGAGAATTGAAATCAAAGTATCAAACTAATCTACAAATTCAGATTTAACCTACAATTGAAATAAAACCTATAAATTGAGATTTGAGAACTCACAAATTTGGAGAGAGAGGTGAGGGCCGTGCGCAAAGCCGTTAGGCAACCACTCGGCGGGCGGTGGGCGGCGTGGCTAACTGTACAGGTGAGCCGGTGCGCGGTGGGGGCTTGGTGTTCTGGGACTGCGAAGAACCAGTGGCGACGGAAGAAGCAGAACACGAAAAGGGGCCGAGGGGCCTTCTGGCCGCAAGGCATATGTTAAAAACCAAAAAAAAAAATTGAAAAAAAATAAAACTATGCGAAGGAGGAGGATTTGAACTCGCGACATCACGCACAAAGGGAACAGAAAGCGGGCGCCTGGACCATTGATCCAGCACAACTTTCGTGCTTGTCTTAGACAGATTCGACTTATAATTTTTGAACTTTTCTAACTTATTTGAAAGAAGTGTCGGGTGACCCCACTGACCACACGATGTCTACGCCACGGATCTTAGGAATGAAGAATTGACCTCGAGTCTTCTTGTACAATCAATGGTACTATAGAGAGAATTTGGAGAGAGAAATTGGTGAACAGATTTTGTACTGTCATTCATCATATCATCCTCAGATGTACAATGTTGCTTATAAATGGGAAACGAAGGAAAATTAAAAAGAAAAATGCAACAGATAGTATGAGAGATCCCTGCCATGCTAACTAACTTCACGTGAGAATGGAATAAAAGTGTTGCGCTCATAACCAACTTCCTTAACCCCCCAATTTGGTAATATATATATTATGAACATGGGAGTCTATACTCCCATGTACAGCTGGCGAAAAGTTTCCACCTAGGATATATGCATTTTTTTTTTAAATGAACCCTGCCATATGCCTAAGCACAACTGAACGCACGATAACTCTGTAACCGCCACTTGCTCCCTACCTTCCCACTACTCTTCGAATTCTTCCCGACTTCTACTTCGTCCATGCCCTGAAAATGCTCGAAGCCCACCTCAAATTTTTAGGAATTCAATCAAGAAATTGATAAATTTAGCCAATATTCATCTCTTAAATTCACATGCTTTTCTGACTGCTGCTAATTTTGTTCATTTGCTCTGTAAACATCATCAACGCCATAGGCATCCAGTGCCCAGCATTTATGAACGACCAAGCAAGAAGGCAGAAAGGAGTGACATTCACATACAACTGAGAAGCCAATAACAAAATTTGAGTAATTGTTGGAATAATTCAGAAGGTTTTGTAAGCTGAAATTTCTACTACCTCCAAAAATTCGAAGAGTGACAATATGACAGGAAAATCTGGAGTTACCCTCACATACAAGAGGAAATCCAGGTAAGTCACTATCTGATTTTTGGTGAAATTTTTGAAAGAAAAATAAAAATATGAGGATGAAATGCTTGAGTTATTAGTTATGAAGTAATTTTGGGAGTGAAAAAATGTAAAAATGTTAGAGCGAAATGCTTGAGTTCTTAGGATGAAATGCCAAATGTAAATAGGGTAAGTCTGAAATTTCTAAAGCAAAAACACTTCTTGGTGATAGATGACTTTGCTTGGTGGGGAAATTGCAAAAATGAAATTAGCAAACGAAAAGTGAACAACCATCATAACAATAGTGAACAAATCCTAAGTACCTGTGATGTCAGAAAGTAAGAAATTGAGAAAACAAATACAGTGAACAATGCTGGATTAAACAGTGAACAACATCTTGCATCCCCAATTATATGATTACATGATATATGAAGATACGCTAGAAACAGCTTACAAATACACCTACAATTGTGTATTGCAGGAGATTAGTTAATGAAGCTGAAAGACAAAGAAGGAATAGCAACAATCAACCGAAGCCTGAGCTGCAACTGGAGGCTGAGCATGAGGCATATTCGAAGCAAGAGGATGAGCATGAAACAGAGCAGGAAGATGAGTATGATGTTGATACAGAGCCTAAGCCTGTCCCTACAAGAAAGAGGAAATTCAGGTAAGTCATCATGTGGATTTTGGTGAAATTTTAGTAAGAGAAATCAAAACAAGAGGATGAAATGGTTGAGTGATTAGGTATGGAGTAAATTTGTGACTGAGGAATTATAATGAACAAAAACGACATGCCAAATACTGAATGAAATAAGGGAAGACTGAAATTTCAAAAGCAGATAATTGAGAATACAACAACAGTGAACAATGCTCAATGGAAAAATGCGGTTGAGGTAAGGCTGCTTACATTTGGATCTCCCCAAACTCTGTGTAAGCAGGACCCACGTTGGGAGTTGCTGTTGTTGTTGTTGTAATGCTCAATGGAAAAATGAACAACGTCTTGCATCCCCAATTACATGATGACATGATATATGAAGCTATGCTATAAACTACTTATGAATATACCTACAACTGTGTATTACAAGAGATTAATTAAGGAAGCTGAAAGACAAAGACGGATTAGCCACAATCAACCTGAGCATGAGCCGCAACTGGACTTGAGCATGCGGCATATCCGGAGAAAGAGGATGAGCCTGAGTCAGAGCCTGAAGATAAGCAGGATGCTGATACTAAGCCTAAGCCTATGCTTGCAAGAAAGAGACAAAAAAGACGACATCAATCACCCAATGTGCAACCAAGAATGAAAAGAGCACCTAAAAGAAATCCAAAAAAGAACATTCAATTTAGGAATGTTAATGTTGAAGAATCAGTAAGTGAACATACTGATCTCACACTTATAAGAACTAGATCATAGAGTGGCTTGCTCAGGCATAAAATGGCCCCGGGTGGGTTTCTAAGATTGGTAGAAAGGCTACAGTATGAACAATGGTTAGCCATAGTTGATGCAGGGTTTGGTGGAATTTTGTCAGTTAGAACCAAATTGATCCCAAAATCATTAGCAAGATGGCTCTTAGAAAAATATGATCCTTGGGACAATTCACTGAACCTAGCCAATGGGAAACTTCTAATAGATGAAGAAGATGTGTACGCAACACTTGGGTTACCTATGGGAGAGTTTGAAGTAAATGAAGGACAAACATCAGATGAGGACATACAGTTCTTAGATCTTTGGAGAAGAAGATGGCATATTGAAAGAAATGGACCCCCCAATTAGGAGCATGGATGAAGTAATCCTATCGCGTGGGGGTCATAGACATGAGTTCATCACTGACTTCATAACATATGCAATATCTACTTGCATCGTAGGAAATGCAAATGGCACTTGTCACTTCCGGGTAGTCAAATATTTGTGCAAGATTGATGAAATCAAATGCTACAATTGGTGTGCATATACAATTAAGTGCTTGAAGGATGCAGCAGTACAATGGAAGAAAGACAAGACCAAATTCTTCACAGGATCGCTATTATTGCTCATGGTAAGTACGACCATAAGCCATTACATTAATAGCTAACTAAGCACTATGCAGTATGAATTAGTTCACTCAGTTATATAATGAAGTTCACTGTGTAGTTCTAATACATTCACAAAAGTACATGAGAAAGATTATCTGAAATCCAGTGAAATTCTATGTACATGTAAATCTTTGTGTTTGCACCATTTGCTTTGGCCTGGTAAACTGAGCATTTCAGAGTTGTTCACATTGATAGTTTGACAAGGTCACTGAGTGATATAGTGAAGTTCACTATAGGGTATACTTGTATGACTCCATAATACACAAAGACACAGTCAATTAATGAAAGTTTTACCCAATACACTGAGGATGCTTAAAGTTCATGGAGGCATATGCTAGATATGTGCACATGCAAAATTCAATTGTTTCATATTTGACTTTGCAGCAGTTCCCTTATGCATGATAGAGTTCACTACAGTGATGAACGTGGTTCACTGTAGAAGAGAACAATAGAAAGGCACCTACAGTAGTCTCAAATCATGTTGAGGCAACTTAAAGACATGGATACTCATACATATGCATAACTAACTGTATACCGATAGTGGACTAAAACTATTAGCTATATTTGAGGATGATATTCACAATTAAATTTAAATACCTTCACTAAGGAGGTTGGAATGTTGCCCTCAAAAGCGTACCCAATGAAGAGTGTATATGAAGTACTAGTCTGTCTAATATTTATGTATATTCACTATAAAGTTTGCATTAGTTCACTAGTGTTTATCATGAAGTGCACTCACATAATGAATATAGTTCACTGAAAGAGTGAACAACAGAAATACGCATACATTAGCATCCTGTTCATTACTGCACCTCAATTACATTCCTATTCATACATATACATAACTTTCTCTAATATGGTTTATGATACTATTGTAATAGCTATTGTACATGGATGGAGTTCAATTCAGAGGAAGAAAGGTTGAAAGATCCTTTCCAATTTTCATTAATTGGGAGACAGATAAGGTGAGAAATAGAGACAATGATGAACAACTATCAGGGGGGATACGGGAAAGGGAATACTACAGAGAATTGACTATCAAACAATAACATCCTTAGCTGAAGAGGAGTTAGGCATAAACATGCAAGAAATAGAAAGCGGCCGACCACACAAAGAAGGGCCCAGTGAGATGTCCCGGGAAAGACCAAGCAAAGAGCAACGCTGTCCATTCTGCCCACACTACAATGGACAATGTGAAGGGCTAATACATATCAATGATGATCCAATTCAAGTAACAAACTAAATGAAAACCATCCATAGCTATTCTTACATTCATAAATGTAATTGGTACTTAATAAGTATAAGATACTTATGTTATATTACAATATCTCTTTAACAAATTAACATAAAAATTATGCACAGGACAATATGACCAAAGACGCTCAAGGGCAACAAGAGAAGACAACAACAGACATGCAAACTCAGCAAACTCCACCCCACACTACACAAGGAGTAGCTGCAAGTGAGAATATATAAGGGTATGTCTCCCCAGATGACGCATACCACTACAGCCCAGAGTTCCTTGAACAACTTGACAAACTAGAGAGCATAGCTAGAGAGGAAATACTGCATAAGAAAAAGGTCGCTTACAGCCCACCAAGTTTCAGCCTTGAATACCACTTGAACAACAAGCAACTCCAGCTCCTTCAGCACAACCTACCACTGGCATAGATCAAGAACAATGTAGAGAAAAGACAGCACCAACAGACCCACCTAGCACATCAACCAAGCAACAATCAAATGAGGGTAGTGAATGTGCTGTCACACACTCACACCTGACAAAGCACCTCAAACTAGCAAAGGAACAGACAAGGCAGTAAAACTCCATGAAAGCATTAAAGGAAAGCAAATAGTAAAGTGACAATAGCTGAAGAGGATGGTCACACAAGTGCCATTTCAATGTAGATTACCATATCTTAAAGATTACAGAGAAGCTAGAGATCAACTAACTCATCAACAGCTAATGTTGGTAGACTACACTTTCCTGCCACCAGATGATTTGCACCTATCAATGTAAGATTAATGCTTTAAACCACATCACTCACGTACACATGTACACATGTTATACTTTGTTCATGTTATCCTCCTTAAAGAATTAATATCTACAATCTAGGGAGAAACTATTCGAGTATGCCAATGAGGAGGAAGACACAAAATTGTGGATATTTAGGGAAGCATTTGAAACATTGGCTGGAACAGACCAAGACTTAGACAAGTCCATAGAAGATGTACTATGTGTACTACTGAACTGGATGGAAAGGCGAAGAAATCCGATGACAAAGAAAAGAATGTTCTTCACCACCAATGTCTTCGTAAGACCATAACGCATTACATAGAACTTAGTTCTCTATTTTATAACACAATTTTGATCGTTACCATTTAAATGCCTACTTTGCATTTGCAGCTAGCCATAAAGAATGAAAAATTGGATTTATCAAACAACTTCAAGGCAGTAATGGAACTTGAGAGAAGGAGGTATAAATGGATGAAATTGGGGGAAGCCCAATTGGTAAGTTGCCTGACACTGCTCGTAGAATATGTACAACTACATGGAATTGCATGTATTGTGTAATTAGTTCACCAAGTATATTGAATAAGTTCATTGAGTAATTAATCAATGTTCACTAATATGTGAAACGTGAAATTAATTCGCTATTGGTGGTTGTAAAGTTCACTATACCATATAAGGTCGTTCATCATAGAGCCATTTGCAGTTCACTATAACCAGTTCAGTACACATGAACACACTAACCTCATGTATTTTGTATGACATGCAGTTGATTTTCCCGATACTTCAAGACCATCATTTTTTTGTACTCTGTTATGACTTTGCAAGCAAGAAAATAATTATACTTGACAATCGCTTGGAATGAGAGGATTGCACATCCAGATATAAGCGTAGTGTGATGGCCGTGGTACAGATACCTCAAACACAAAACCCTTAACTCATAAACAAAAATATCATCGCATAACATTGGATAATTATGTGCAGACAAACTTATTCGGAAACTTCTTAATGAGTGGACGATTTAAAAAGGGGGTTGACGTCAGGAAATTTACCCTTGCATTTTGGAATCTATCTTGGCAAGATGACAGCAACATACATGATTGCGAGATTTATGCCATACGCCATATGGAAGCATTCCAAGGAGGAAGTGTCAAGTACTGGTTAACTGGTTTTGAAAAGAACAAGGTAACCTAGACATTTTGCACATGAACCAATATCAACTTCAAACTAACTATAATTCCAATTCAAAGTTGAATAACAAATATTACATTTAAAAGTGCTTATGTCCAATACACATGTCAAAATTGCAGGAAGAATTCGTCAGACATCTACGTTCAAAGTACACAACAATGATATTAGAGAGCGAACTAAATCAAGTACAGTTGCAAGTACAAGAAGCAGCAAAAGAAGACTTCCAACAAACCGAAAAAGTAGTGCAACAATTACAATTCTACTATTAGTCACTTATTTCAAAACAATAGTGCATAGCGCACACAATGTTCCTAATGAACATCTTTTAGTGTACGACAAAATCATATCTTCCTTTTCAATATTTAATGAAACAATTCTATATTTATAATTGTTAATGTGCATTACTAAATCAACAATGCCGTACACATTCACAGGAACTGGGCGCGCAAATTGTATGACTATAATATGAATCGGTAACATGTTTACTTGGTTCACTGAGGACATTGATGTAGTTCACTATAGATTGAAATGAAGTTAACTGTACATCATACTCTATATGTAATTTTATCTTTGATCACTAATTAATTTGCATTAGCTCACTGACTAAATTATGAATGATCACAACATAGCATAATACGTATTCAAACTAAATCTAAAACATAACACTAGAAATTTTAACAGGGGAGGCTAGAACATAACATCTTGAAAAATTAGAACCATCGATGTGTCAAAGTTGAACAAACCTGAATATGTATACGTCTAAAATGCTTCACAAAAAGCTGTGAAGTAGTCCACTAAGCATTTGAAATCCGTGCACTGTAAAACACTCTAAATCTGAATGTATAAGTGATCCACAATTCATTATTGATTTTGCATTTGTTCACCTTATAAAGGGAGAAGGTTCACTACAAAATCTTCTTGTTATTGGAACTCAAAAGAAGTAAGAAATACATTCAATCCATAACAAAAATTACCACCAACATTGAATTATATCCAAAGGATAAGTCATGTAGTCTGAATCAATACATATTTTGAGCCACAAATACAATACAATACAAAAATAAAGTGTCTCCAACTCCGCAATACTATTTCAATGCTTATCAGTATGACTGTCATGTCCATGAATAACATCAAATTGCAGCTGTTACAACACAGGCAGCACCATGACTGGCATTAACACTGAACTGCTGTCAACTGAATGAAAATAGTATGTTGGATGAGAAGAAGGTGAGTGAAAAAGCCCTACATAAAAAAAACAATAAAAACAATAAATGAATAACAAGATTCACGACGGTATTCAAGGGTATTAAAAAAATAAAATAAGCATAGTCATTGAATTCAAATAGCATAGACAAACATGACCAAATCAATAAGGGGAAATGAACCAAAATTATAATATACCTCACCCAAATGATGTTGACCATGTGAAACTAATGATAAATGGTTAAACGTCGGCAATGTAACTTGCTATTAAAACCAAATATTAATTAAAAGCAAACACATATGCAATGTAACCACAAGAAAAATTCAATAGAAATATACCTGCTGAAGCGTTTGTGAATAACTTATGCCAATATGCAGATGAGCATTAGAAACACATGGTCCATTCTTCATATAGCACGACATTAAAAGATAAGTCACTAGCAACACTAACAAGACAAAAACCATGCAATAGGTACAATCTATGATGAAAGCAATCAAAATCAACAAGGACACTTTCAACAAAATAATATTAGCTTCAACACAATTGGTACACAAAAGTATGAATTAGTTCAAGCAGTAATAGAATAAGGTAAACATGAAAAAGATTAAATGAAAGCCATGAAAGTTCTATGTAAATGTAAATCTTTCTGCTTGCCTCATTTGCTTTGGCCTAGTATACTTAGGATTCAGGGGCTGTTCACTTGGATAATGAGACAAGTTCACTACGTAATAGAGTAAAGTTCCCTATAGATTAATCTAATACAACTCCATAATACAGACTCACACTCAATGAATGAAAATTTGTGACAATTCACTAAGGATGGTCAAGGTTTATGGAGAATTATGGTAATTATGTGCATATGCAAAATTTAATTGTTTTAGAATTGAATTTGCAGCAATGCACAAATGAAGTGATGGATATTCACTTTAACATCAAAATGAGATTAGAACTAAATGCCAACTAAAAATGCACTATAAAACAACTACTGATCACTGGTTTTGTGGATGCGATTCACTGTTACATTCACATAACTTCATGAAGGAAATAATTTATTTGTGTGTACAACAAAGTTCACTGAAGTGATGAATGTTATTCACTATGGAGGAGAACAGCAGAAAGTAACCTACATTAGCCTTAACTCATAACGACGCACCTTCAAACATGGATACTCATACATATGCATGACTAAATGTATAATAATATGCATACTCATACATATGCACCTTAACGACATGGATACTGATATAAAAATTCACATGGGATGGTGATGTGGACGAGCCAACATCAGTATTGGACAATTTCTTTGATTTCCTCCGTTTAACTTCATCACATTTCCATTCAACAATACTCTTAAATCTCTTATTCCTGACACCTTTTTGACGAGAACCAGGAGGATTTAACACATTCGGTGAAGAATTCAATACATTTGCATTTCTATCTCCATCACAATTTATAGAACCAATGTCAAATTTAGCTAGCTTCTTAAGTTCCAAAAACGCCTTTTCACAATGAGCCCTTGCAGCCTTATTCATTTGGCTAGCTGTAATTATTGAATTTATTTTCTTCAACATTTGCATCTTCCATACAGAAGAACAACCCACATTATCTTCACCACCCAATGATCCCTACTCAAGGTCATGACTATCCTTAATGCCCTTACACCACCTCTTCATTATATATCGATCAGCCACGTGTTCAACACAACAAGCATGTAACACCCTTAAGCAATGGGAACACCAAATCCCAACCTCCGTAAACATCTTACAACTACATTCAACAACATCTTCCTCTTTGTTGAAATTAACGATATACCGGAACTCATATAACTCTTCTGTATGAGATTCCCGTGCAAACCGAATTCCTTACACCTCAAAAGACATATCACGAGAAGAACTTTCAATTGGTTTGAAATTATATGCAGCCCCCATCAATGAACTGCTTCTCAAACATCAAGAAAGCTTCAACCGTATAAACAGACATTGCATGTTTCAAGATGTTTATAGAAGGGAAAGCCATTTCCACATTATCTTTGCTACATCTGTGATCTTCACCATTCTCTTTGCTCCTCCACTCAGATACAACATCACAAAAGATGTTGTAGAAGTTACACAAATTAGCTGTAGCTGGCAACCTCTTTTTCAACGATCTGTTTGTTGTTTCACTCCTTTGAGAAGATAATATAGCACCAGAAAAAAACTGATTTGAAAATGCAGGACACCATTTTTCACGCAAAGTATACAAGTTATGAAGCCAATGATTGTTATGGCAATCATACTTTTCCATCATCCTGAATTTAACAATGCAATTCATAAGCATAATATCACAAAGTAATTGAAAAAATGCACACCTAATACAATATGTAGAGCGAACTCACAAATACAAAAAGTAAAGTTACGTAAACACTTACCAATAAATTAAACACAACAAATTACAGTGAACAATACTAAAGATGTTAGTGAACTAGCATCATAATAAAAATAAACCAAACACACCAAACACATAGACAAACTGTTAGGAATAAAGGGGATAATAGGATGTGACAATGCAATAGAATTCAACCAAG
>NCQV01125329.1:0-25071 GCA_002740545.1 Lophocereus schottii
AAAAGGGTTCATCTGATTTTAGGAGTGTTCTAGTTGATTTTATTTTATTATTTTTTTCAAGGATGCCCTTGCCAAATAGAATTTCAAAATCTCATAAGGATAAAGTCCCAATGAATTGAAGCATAATGATGCTAAACAAATGTGAACGCATTGAAAAGGGGAAAAGTCATGCAAGGTCTATAACACATTTTAAGTCAACTTTATCATGTATATATGACAGCCAATTAGGGATGGCAGTTGAGTGCAAATTTGATGCAAATCAAATCCAATTTGAGATAAATTATCCAATTCGAATCCGATAAAAAATAATCTGACTCGAATCTAACAAAAATAATTCGAATCCGACTTCGATCCAATCATATTTGGAGGAGGGTCCATCACAATCTTATTAACATCCCATCCAACATCATTTTTTAATAATTTGATGTTTTTTTGAAGATAGAAAAATATATAACCCTAAAAAAATCTGCACAAGGTCCATACCTTATGTGCAATACACTCTTTGTTGACTCATTTTCTCTTCTCTCTTGATCTTCTTCTCGATCTCTCATCTTTCTCAATCAAAGTTGTACTTTCTCCCATTTCTTTCCAACTGTTCTACTTTTGTTAATCTCTTTCCATCTAAAGTGAATTGTCTTTCTCTTTTTCTAACTTTTTTTACTCTAACATATTGAAATGTTTTATATGAAAAGTTATTTGACACTAAAGAGTTGTCAACATTGTATCTACAAGTGAGCAAAAACAAGGTTGGACATAAAAAAAAAAATGTAAATATTGAATAAAAATGCATATAATTCGATTATATCCGGATTTAATATGATCCAAAGCCGATCTGAATCTGATTTAACCTCTGATCTGATGAAGTCAGATTTGGATCAGATTTTAAAATCTGATTATTAATTGGATTGGATTTAGATGTCTATACATCCGATCCAAATTTAATCTATTGTCATCTCTATGGCCAATATGCAAAAGGTAGGCTCTTTGATTTTGCGTAAATGGAAAAGCATCAGAGGCAATTTTTTTAAAAAAAAAACAAAAACAAAGATGTTTCACATGTTGACCTTTTTTAACAAAAATTTTGATGTGGGAGGACCAAAATGATCTTACGTATCGATGGATTGAATTTTGCTATTGTTTATTGACAAATAGGATTCCAACCTGGCTAAACTATTGTATAGAAGCTAATAAAAGCAACTATGCAATTTGGGTAAAATAATGGTCAACAAGATCATATAATGAAGGAGGTTTATATTGCACTTCGTTGAAGCTCAATAGTATCAAAAAATGAGGTCAAAGTGATTAGGTTCTATGACTAAAATACATAAAAGGTGCATGTACAAATCATAAAATGGATGTGAATAACTTTCTGTGCACCTACTTAAGCAAATAAAAAAGTATGCTAAATCCAGCAATGACTAGAACTATATTGATTTGATCCCACTAAAGGTAAGTAGGAAGCCTGATATAATTTTTTTTTTTTGGTTAAGTTTAAATTGAAGTTCTCAAATGGGCTCAAATTGACACCCTCATCCTTACATAAAGTGAGTTTTTCAAGCCAATTGCACCTTACCTACTGAAACGATAAAAAGTCAGCCCTCACAGTATAGAAACCGACCCTCTCAAATTTTAAAGTCCATGATGTCGACCAAAAACCCTTATTTATCTTCCCCCTCTTTTATAAAAGACCAAAATCATAATTCTATGATCCTGGGCTACACGTTACATAACCAAAACAAATGAAAGGCCAATCTCCTCACAAAAAAATAATAATAATAATAATATAAAATCTTCCTCAAATATCAAGTACACCAAAATGGACCAAACCCAAGCCAAATATATAACTAAGCTCACCAAATTTTCCCCATTCATGATGTAGGCCTAAAAAACAAATTTCGGATGAAAAACTACATCAATTTGAGTACGTAGAAAGCCTATGAATAAAATTTTGGTGAATTCTAAGTCAAAAAAAAAATAAAAAGACAAACCCCAAAAGGGACTAAGTCAGCAAAATAAAGAAATTTTGCTATGAAATGGCTAAAAACTGTTAAAGTGAAAAATCAAATGACAAAATTAAATTAAATTTTCTGCTATTAATCTAGTTTAAATAAATGAAATTCAAAGTGAAAATCAAATTAAATTATGTTTATTAACATAACCAAAAATAAAATACAAATCAAATCAAATCAAATGAAAAGAACTACGGATGGTTCGATCCTCTATAAAAGATGTATGTAGACAGCCCACAACCAAAAAAAAAAGAACCCTTAGTGCAACCCAAATTCCAAATTAAATAAAATTACTTGCTCCTTAACCCGCACATGCAGAATGTGCACGTGTAGTACCCTTTTCAGAAGGTACTTGTGCGGCCATTATTTAATGCAATCAAATTTTTGAAATGGGAGACATGACAACGGAAACATGATAAATGACAAGGTAATTCATATAAAGTCTTATTAATGCAAAATAAAACAAAGGCAAAAAGTAAATAGAATGAATCAAAATCAAAGGGTGTTCTCCCAAGAGAGCGACATAATTAAGGAGATCTATCCTCTTAAATAGGGTCGTATTCAAAAGAAACTAATAGATATTTTTGTACATTAGAAAGTTATGTTGTGTATATTATTTATTTTTTTAAATATTCACTCAACATAATTTTTGGGACACTCAGTGGAACCCTATTTTTCATGTCATATCCGATTTTTTATTTTAACTAATATTTACACATTTCTTTCTTTTGTTTTGTTTTTATGGGACATCTATAGGAAAATGGCACCTCAAGTTACCATTAATTTCAACGAGATTCCTCCATCATTGTGATCAAGCACGGGATGCTTAAGGTAAGGAGAAATATCCAAATGGTCTTCACTGCAGAACCAAGAACCATCCTTGTTAAGTTTATTGGCAAATTCAATGGAAACACTTCAAGAAATTGAAAGGGCAAGCAGGCCTGCCCCCAATGCCCACAAGCTGCTAACAAAGGAGGCGATTAAGAGTTTGAAGGCCAACAAGTGCAGAAACGACAAGCACCACGTGATGTCTCGTGCACCCAAGCCAACTCCTTTAGCAGCCTTAAAGCTAGCCAAAACAACATTAAGGAGGCTTCTTAATGAAAGTCGTCGTCTATGGCATACAACTTAATGGCTATATCATTTAACCCGGTGCCGACTTCCCACCCCAAACAAGTCCCGACTTAGAGGCCCTAACAAAGGAGGCACCAGCAACCTGATCAAGGGAAGTTTGGGTCCCAACCTTAGGCTTAATTCAAACTTAGGTCCCTACATTCATTAGAAAGGGGACAAAGTCAAGCAGAAAACCCCTAACCTTGAAGAACCCCAATAAGCCATTTATGGAATGAACCTTAGAAGTCAAAAAGCTCCTTAAGTCAACTCGATGAGGTAGATTTTTATCAGGACTATCCCTATCAATATTTGCTTAGCTGAGGAAATCATGATCTTCCATTCAGACGAGTGAACAATACCTAAAACTCCGAAAGTTAAATTTATCAAACCTTCAATCTCAAGTACCCCTATTATGGTGCAGAGACCTCTGTAGGTCAGAAGGCGACTCCTTCTCAAGTTCTCACAAAAGGCAAAATGATATTGTCCTATAGATTACACAGCCAAAGTGATCTAGTCTCAAACAAGATTTAATCACAAGCATATCGTGGCCTGATCACGAAATCAAGGGCCAAAGCATTAACAAATGCCAGCATGACTTTACAAACATTGATCATCACCTTCAATCAAGGTAAAGACCAACTTGAAGAACAACATGAGATTACAAGTCTTGCCTTTTATGACCTCAAAACTCTCTTCCAAGACAAATTGTCATCAGCTGTTATCTAACAGGGCCAAATTACTGAGGATGATGAGGCTGAAAACATGTTTATCTTAGTAACTAACACTCTAAGTTTCACCACAAGAGTTCCAAATGAATCTTGTAAAAAAAAAAAAGAGGCTAAAATTGCTAAACTCGCTACTCGCCCTAAAAATAGAGTGTGAAAAAAAAAATAATGAGGTTGACAGTAGCAAAACTGTTATCACTCCACAAGATATCAAGTAGTTAATAGCATAAGTAATTAAGGAGCAGTGAGTAGCCATGAGTCCCCTAACATTGGGATATAGAAACCCTTATCCAAGTCACTACAATCTTCATTCCGTTCCCCAAAGGTTACCAAAAGCCGAACTTTGAGAAGTTCAGCGAAATAAAGGTCACCTCACGAACAGTTGGTCCATTTATACTCAGCGTACAGTGAAACTGCCTTCAATGATGCATTACTAATTAGGTAGCTTATATATTCTCTTAAAGGGGTAGCCTTTACATGGTGCACTCAGCTTCAGCTTGGGTCCTTCACACTTGGGATGACCTCAAAAGGGCATTCATGGCTCAATTTGTGAGTTCAAAATGAAAGGTTTCCAAAATAGATATTGCTAACATGTGTTAGAGGCCAAATGAGAGTGTGAATGACTTCATTACGAGGTGGAGGAGTCTAAGTTCGGAATGTTTAGAAAAGCTAAGCGAGCAGTCAATTGTTCAAATATGTGCTAACAACTTAGATCCTTAAATTGTTAGATACGTTGGCACTGTTGAGTCTCAAAACTTTGATGCCCTCATGTCTAAGGCAAGTAATGTAGAAAGGCAACTTGCTCGTCAGAAAAGTGCACATCCTAATAAGGAAGAATATAAAAGTCCAACCAAAAAAGAAGAGTCAATGGCCACCTTTATCAAAACAAGCCTAAAGCTAACGACTGGTAAAACTTTCAACAAAAACGGTAAAGGCACGCAAAAAGAGGAAGGTCGACAACTCACTTCAAAAGAATCCCTTTGATGATGATGACGATGTGCAAGGGATACTTGATGAGTTGATGGCTGCGAAAACCATTAGCCTTTCGAAACCAAAATGGCCTGTTGAAGCTAACAAGATAAATGACCCTAAGTATTGCCCGTACCATAGGATCATTAGTCATCTCATAAGGACTGTTATGTCTTCGAAGATATGATTGAAGACAAGATGAAGAGGGAGAAATTGAGATAAAGGGAGCTCCACTCAAAAGGGTTACTAAATCATCAAATGCAACGTCAATGGTTGAACAAAAGGATGACTCTCACACATCATCCTCAGAAATTAATAAAGTGGATTCCAATGGTGTCATGACTACCTCATGTAATTCTTATCAAATTCATTGCTGATGATGATGCGGCAATAGTGTGGACCTATCAAGATATGCCTTCTCCTTCACCAAGAGTGCCAATTTTCCATGATTTCTACCTAGACCCAAGTCTAGAGGCATGGGCGGCATCAGAAGATGATAATGGTGATGGCTTTAAGTGGCAAACTTACCTTAACAGAAGGTCATCTCAACAAAGAGTGATCTGAGTTTCTCAATCATCAGGAGTCAAAATGTAAGGGTAGAAGTCGTCACAAAAGAAAAATAAGAAAAGAAAAAAGACAAAGTCGAAGGCCAACAAGAAGCCAGAGATAACTTCTAAAGAGCAGTATATATCACTAATTAAGACCCCTTTCACTTTACGCAACTACACCCCCAATGGTTTCCTCAACAATGATTCCTCTAATGATGATAACACGCCAGAAGATAAAGTGATCCAATGCTGCAAGGTTTCATTGGCTAATGAGTAGGAAGAAGTAAACACCAATCCTGCAAATACCACTTAAGAAGTGGCCCAAGTAACTCTTCAGTCAGGTCATCAACTCCAACTGTCAGAATCAGTGAGAAAAGAGAAGGAGAAAGAAAGAACACCAGAAGGACCACCAGCATCGGTGAATGCTAAAGGAAAAAGTGAAGAGGAGCAATCCCTTCAAGCACAAATAACAAAGGCACCACTAAGGATAGACAGTCAACTAAGGAGACTAGGAAGGATCTTCCCATCTTGGTCCCTTTTCAAGTTTGCTAAGGGTCTCTTATAGAAAGGGTCCGTTATGATGTCATCTCTCATCTCAAGTGAATCCCAGCACACCTAAGTGTCTACGATGCTTTACAAATGTCAAAAGAGCTAACAAGTGCACTTATTTAAGAGTTAATGGACCTTGATGACTGCAAGGATCAAGTCGACCCTATTGAGGTGGATGAGGTGTTGTCCTTCCCTTTAAATCGACGTGCTATATGCAAGCCATGTAACATTCTCTGACGAGGACCTCCCATTGAGGTGTGTGAATCACAGCAAGCTTGTATATATTACTGGTATGATCAACGATAAAAGATTAATCGAATCTTACTCGATTGTGGTTTTGCAATCAATCTTCTTCCGTTAAGGATGTCGAGAGTGATAGAGATAACATCAACTAATTTGTCCCCAACTTTGGTCACAATACAAGGATTTAATCCACTGGGACAAAAAGCATTAAGCACTACCACTTTAAAAGTTAAACTATATGACCTCTATACAGATGCTGTCTTTCATGTAACAGCTATCAATACTTCTTAAAATGCCTTACTCGGGCGGTCGTGGCTCTATATTAGCAAGGCTATTGCCTTAACTCTCCACCAGTGTTTGAAATACACTAAGGAGCATGGTAATGAGAGGACAATCCAAGGGGATACAAATCCTTTTCATGGGGAAGACGTTAATTATGCTAATGCCAAGTTTTACAAATTGACAAATTCGAAAACCTCCCAAGTTCTTTTAGAACAAAAAGGAGCAATCAAAAAGAAAATCCTAAGGCTCTTGCTTAGCCTCAAAAGGTCACTCCAGTCGTCAATAGTTATGCTAGTGAAGCCAAGGAGCATCAATCCGCATCAACAAGGGTGTTGCTCAAATACACGCCTAAGGACAAAAGAAAGGTTGGTCAAAAGGCCTTGACATCGATAAGGGAAATAGTATACTTTCTCATCATAAGTTACACTTTTTCCCTTCAAAAAATTGACCAGTCGATTCCCAAATAAAACTTGGTCATAAGAACATCACTCGGCAACAAGAGTGGTTTTAAGAGAAAACTCATCAAACCCTCCGACAGAAGCGTCTTTTTCAAACAGTCCACCTCTAAGAGGATTATCACCATCTCAAATAAAGAAGACAAAGAATAATAAGAGGAGAGTTTCCTAAGCCAACAAACAAATAAACATCTCTCATAAAGATGGAATCCTAAAAGCATCATTTTAAGGAGATAGCTCTGAAAATCTTTAAGTCTCAAAAAATAGGGGAATTCTAAATGCTTATGCCATGAAAGATGTGGTTTTTACACCTCAAGAACAAGAGATATTATCTCAAAATGAGCAAGTCTAACCTCAAATTTTGATGTTTTAGAGACTTGGGAAAGTTAAACGAACCTAAACAACAGAATATCCAAGTTAGACAGCAGAAGAAGTGGAAGCAGAAGAAGAAAAAGCGACAACTTAAGAGCCTTCTTAGGATTTGTGAAGGAAAGAAAGTTGAGCCGTGTCCATCGTGGATGAGGAAGATATTCAAAATTTTGAATTTCCTTATGTAGAATTTTCCAAACAACAAGAGATTGTCACAATAGACCATGAAATATATGGTGAAATTCAAGCTAAAGCTAATTTGCCTAAAAGCTTAAATGACAACTTACCTCCTGAATGAGAGCCCTCTCAAGATTTTATCAAGGTTATTCAACCTACACGCCAAAAATGAAAATGGCAGTCAAGCAACAATTGATGAGTTTTAGGATATAAATGGTGAAGAAGTGGCATAACATGAGCAACTCCTTCAAGAATTCGAAGATGTATTTGCTTGGGGATATCCAGACAAGTTAGCTATTTCTAAAGCTGTAAAGCCAATCAACTAGCCTCAGCGGCACTTTCGACGTCAGCTAACAACCTAAATAAATATCAAGGTAGACATGCTCATAAAGGCTAATTTCATTCATGAAGTTCAATACCCAACTTGGTTGGTTAACATCATCACTATTCAGAAAAAGAGTGATCAACTCCGTATATCTGTAGACTTCAGGGACTTAAACAATGCATGCCCCAGGATGATTTTCGACTACCAATCACCAAGCTCCTTGTAGATGCCACTTTGAGGTTTAAAGCTCTATCTTTCATGGATGGTTTCTCAGGGTACAATCAAATCAAGATGGATCACAAGGATGAGGATTTAACTACCTTTTGGAAACCACAAGGCATATACTGCTATACGATAATGTCGTTTGGTATGAAAAATGTCAGGACCACTAACCAGAGAGCGATGACAATCATTTTCCATGACTTCCTCCACTACTTAGTTGAATGATATATTGATGATTTGGTTGTGAAGATAAAAGTAGAGAAAATCATCCACATGACCTAAGAAAGGTCTTCGAAAAGTTACACATACATCAACTAGAAATGAACCCCTTAAAATGTGCATTTGGGGTACTTCAGGGAAGTTCCTCGACTTCGTTATTTGAAAAGAAGGAATTTAAATCAATGCCCATAGTTAAAGCCATAATCCAAATGCCCTTCCAAGATACTTGGGAGAATTACGAAGCTTGCAGAGATAGCTAGCTTATATAAGACAGTTCATCTCAAATTTGTTACAAAGGTTTCAACCTTTCACAAGACTTGAAAAAAGACACTCCCATCATTTGGGATCAAGCTTATCAAGATATTTTTAAAAGCATCAAACAATACTTAACAAGGCCTCCTGTTTAATGGCTCCAATACAAGAAGACCCCTAATTTTGTACACAGCATCCCTCGAACGGTCTTTAGGAGCCATGTTGGTTTAATATAATGATGAAGGGAAAGCAAATGCCCTATACTATATTAGCCGGACAATGGTGGATGCAGAAATAAATTACTTCTCTATGGAGAAAATTTGCCTTACTCTAGTCTTCACTGCTCAAAAGTTAAGGCATTACCTCCTGTCCCATCAGATCCCTATAATCTCAAGGGCAAATCCATTAAAATATATACTGTCTAAGGCTGTGCTATTAAGTAGACTGGCCAAACAGGCTATGCTTTTGCCCCTTTTTGACATCAAGTTTGTGGCTCAAAAGGCAGAGAAGGCACAAGCTAGCTAATTTGCTAACAAAACATCCATGTCTAGGTATTGAGGAAGTGTCAGATAATGAGGAAGTGTCAGATAATCTGTTAGATGACGAAGTTATGCTTGTTGAGACAAAATCATGGTCGTTATATTTTGTTGGGCTATCAAGGAGTTGAGAAGTCGGAGTAGGGATTGTATTTGTCATACCATTGAGAAGACTTATCCTTTTTCATTCTCCCTTCTCAAGATCTATTCCAATAATGTGGTTGAATATGAGGCACTCATCATCAACCTCGAATTGGTCTTGAAATACATATTGACAAGCTTGAAATATTTGATGATTGTTAGTTAATTATCCGACAAATAAGTAGTTAGTATGAAGAAAGGAATGCCAAATTAGTTCCTCTTTACCAAAGGGCAAGGTGTCTTATGAACCAATTTCCTCAGGTAGAACTCAGTCATATGTCGAGGTTTGAAAATGATAAGGTGAACACCTTACCAAAGTTGGCTACTTTATCAATGCTCCCAGATGGAAGACAAATTCAAATGACCATCGGGGAATGTCACTTATTGACCTTAGCCTTAGATCATTTCGACCAAACAAAAGAAATAAATGTGATCTTAGTTTTTGAGGTCAAAGACGAACCAGAATAGAGACAACCTCATTGGGTACCTGCAGTATGGCATCTTACCTACAAACTCAAAGAAAAGGGTAAATGTAAAATAGTGAGCATCATGATTTATATTAAAAAATGACACTTTGTATCAAAAAACTTTTGATGGGGTGTTACTTAGATGCTTGTTAAGGGAGGAGGCTGTATACATCCTAAATGAAGTTCATGCTAGAGTATGTGGTGCTCATCAAGCAAGTCTAAAACTTGCTGATCAAATCAAAAGGTTGGGTATTACTGGCCAACTATAGTTTAAGATGTGATAAAGTTTGCCAAGGGTTCTCAAGCTTGTCAAGTACATGGTGATTTTATTTATCAGCACCGCAATTGCTCTACCCTAGCNNNTTATCTTGGCCCTTTTATACATGGGGCTTGGCATAATGGGACCCTTCAAGCCATCTTCTTCACGTGGCCATATATTCATTTTAGCAACTATAGATTATTTCTCAATTGAAATCAGCCTCTCTACTGTCAGGGATATCGGTAGAGGTAAGGCTGCTTACATCTGGATCTCTCCCGCAGGACCTACACTGGGAGGTGTTATTGTACAGATTATTTCTCAAAGTAGGCTGAGGCTATTTCATTAAAAGAAATGGGGGCAAAACAAGTCGCTGGCTTTGTTAGGACTCATCTCATTTATAGATATGGAGTTCTGTATAAGATCATTTCAGACAATTCCCTCTCCTTTAAAAATCAAGTGATGACAAGACTTATAAAGAAGTGCAACTTCAGACATAGCTTCTCATCAAGCTATAATCCATCATCAAATGACCAAGTTGAAGCATTCAATAAAGTGCTTTGTAAGATTCTAAAGAAAATAGCCTCAAGATCAAGGAGGCATTGGCATGAATGATTACCAGAAGCTTTATGGACTTATCAAAGCATACTTCGAACTGCAACTAGTTGTACGCCCTCCAATTTGGATTTGATTCGGAAGTTGTGCTACCCCTTGAAGTGCAATTGCCTTCCCTAAGAGTGACCATGCAATTCGCTAATCTAGATACTTAAGTCAAATTAACCTAACTTGAAGCATTAATGAGCATTGGTTAATGGCTCAACAAAGGCTTGAAAGTTACCACATTTAAATAGCTGGTGCATTCACCATGTGAGTCAAGCTTCGCTCATTTGGTGTTGGTGATTTGGTCTTAACACTAAGGAGGCCAATTGTCATCAATTAGAAGGCACAACGGACATTTGAGTCCAAATAGAAAGGCTCTCACGTAGGTACTAAGGTCTTCCATAAGGGACATATAAGGTGTCAAATCATGATGGAAAAATTATAGATGCTTGTATCAAATGGCAAATTTGTAAAATAATTCTTTACTTGAAGTTTCCCGAAAGTTGAGTTGTAATGAATCACGTAAGGCTTCATCCCTTACAAAGGGGTGTGTGGCAATCTAGCCTCATGTTAGACATAGCCGCAATAGAAAAATCCTTTTTTTCCTTAATACATAGTTAGTTTATTCATGTGGTATCGCGAGTAGTCATGTGATATTCAAAGTGGAAGTCAACTTTGAATTGCCATTTTTCAGTGCAATTATGTTAATTTTTATTATTGTTATGCAAAATAAAAAAAGAGGAGTAGGGGAAGAAATAATAGCAACAAAAAAAAGCTGCACCATGAATATATTTCTGTCTTATTTCATCATTCAAAATGATGCGGTACAGCCTGGATTAATGACCAAAATCTAAACACAAATTGAAAACAAAGAGAAATAAGGCAAAAAAATGAAATATGAACTAACACTTATTAAAGGAGAAAATAGAGTCGATCAAATTCTTTAGTTTATCCTTCTTCTTTTCCAAGTCATAGAGCTTTGTATATCCTGCTTCAGTTAACTCCACTTAAACTTTTCTCTTTCCTTTCTCATAAGATCGAGAGTGGTCCTTAGTTCACCTTCTTCAAAAACAAAATTTTGTTTCTGATTTAGGAAGTGCTCTTGCATTTTACGAATGCATCCGTCTTATTTTAGGGTCTCATTCTCCTTAAGTTTGAGCTCCAAAGCATTAGTGCATAACTCCTTAAGATTGTTCTCAATCTGAGGAATTTCAGAAGAGTAAATGGAATTCCGAGAAGACAAAAGATTAAGTCATTGGGTATCCACCAATTCTTCAATTTTTGCTATAATCTTTACCCTAGAAGTCAACCAACAAATTTCAGCCATGCTAAAATGAGGGCTGTCAATTATAGAGTAGAGGACTTCTAAGGATTCCCGCACCCTATTGGACAACAAAGCTTGGGTTGCTTCCTAATTGGAAACCATATCCACGACCGCTTTTACCCCCTAAGAAGACTCCCTTGGACCTAGTCTTCCATTGAGCTATGAAAGAGGCTCCCTATTGTGGTAGGGACACTCTGAATTGGTTTAACCTCCACTACATCATCTAGAACCACTGCCCACTGGTATAGGGATGATAATAGTTCATAATAGGATCATGATGTTCTTCTTCAATTGGAGAACCAATTAGTGGAGACGCATCCACGCTCTCTAATGTGGGGGCATATTGTGGTTGCAAAGTTTCTTGCTGAATGTCAGATAAATAGGAATAGTGATGGGTTGGGTCTAGGTCGGGTCCATCCGACCCATTTAATTTTTTTGGACCTACACCAAGATCCGCCCCATACTTGTTGGGTCTAGAAAGAAGGAACCCAGACCCAGATCCTATGGGTATGGTAGATCCATGAGTCCTAAACAGATCCTTACCATTTTCCACATTAAAAATTATTTTTTCTATATCCCAACATGAATTACCACATTTTAAAGACAAATAATTAAATTTAAACACGTGATATTTAATAAAAAAAATAGTTTAGCAATATATACCATAACTAAGTGTTCTTATTTACGCTTTGCACACCAAAAGTAATATTCTAATACAAACCACAAAGACAAAGTCCACCAAATTTTAAACAATCATAACAAAATAATTCTTCTTCTATGATCGACAGAAACCAAAATGGCTTTAGCTTTACTAAGTTAGAGTCACTTTAGCCAATTGCATTTGCCACATTTAAAAAAAAAAACTTATGGGTCTTAAATGGGTCTTAAAGTCGGGTTTGGGTCTGAATTCTTCGGACCCAAACCCAACTTGCATCCCTCCAATCCAAAACCACTTAAGACCCGTTGGGTTTCATTTCATTGGACCCAAACCCTTTAAATTAGGTCGAGTTCGATGGGTCTGGGTTGGGTCCAGGATCCACTGTCATCCCTACAGGTAAATTTTAAACCCTATGCCATTCCTTATGTTAGAATCATCTTAGTAGTTAGGGCAATCATAACAAGCTCTTTTGAAATTCATTTCACTAAGGGGTTGCTCTTGGGGAGTTTTTTTTCTGCTTTTGTGGTTTTGGATGATCTTACAAAACTTTTTCTTTTCCTTTCTTAGAAGAGGTAGCTCCAGACTTTCCCTTTGAAGAAGCACCATAAGGAAATTCAAAAACCTTCCTTGGACTTTCAATTAAACGAAAACAGGACATATATGCCCAACAACATAGATGTGTGTCCTTAGAATCGATTTTTCATTAAAAATTGTGTGGATCTTGTGAATCATTTGGCTCATATATGGGGTTCTTGATTTGACCAACCAAGTACAGTAAGTCCAACTACGTACTCCTTCGTAACAACTATAAGCAATATGGAATCACAAAAGAGCAAATCGATTCGGATACTAAGGCTCTAAAATCAGTTTGGATGCAACCCGCATTGGAAGTAGTAATGAGCGAATGAATAAGAGGTATCGAAAATCATCATCTAATAATCCCATATGAATAAGATCTTGGCCACTTTGTGAGTCTTCAGGAAAAGTGTTTGCTCGAAGATAAGCAAATTGCTCATCTCTACATGTGTGTCTTGCTTGAGATAAAGAGAGGGTTGGATGAGTGTTACTAACATAACGAATGAGGATATGGAACTCTTTTGGGCAGTTACGATCAGGATAACAAGAATACAAGTGTGGGAATAACTCAACCAACCATCTATCACATTATGTGTGGGGAGAGTTGCTCCTGCATCACTCGGATGGTAGGGATGACTCACTGTCTGCTCCAAACTATGATAGATGTATCCAAGGACTGTTGGAGCTAAGGAAAGTCTTTAACCCTTTGCTAATAATGCATCCATCATGAAGGTCTTCAGTTGTATGACATTCTGCCATGAGGTAAAGCGAAATGGCTTAACCAAAAAGCTAAAAAAGCAACAAGCTCCCCCTTCCCTTGTAACATCTAAAGTCGTCATACAAGGTCTTGATGAAACCTACACGGGGCTATTTTCTTCGATTTTAGTTGGCCACCTTTATATTCTCTAGCAATAAGGGTTAATTCTCCTCTATGAAAATAATCTAACCACCAATTGCAAAACATAATCATGCTTGTGGAAGCGACAGATCTCAGCATGACTCTGTAGAATCTCCACAACAGTAGGTGCATACTTGGTGAGATCACATGAAAGATCATTAAGAGGTAAAAAGTCTTCGCACATATCACCGATAACTGGCAACCCACTAATTCTCTATAAATCATTAAGAGAAATATCAATTTTGCCAGCACCATGATGAAGGGTATTTGTCAAGGGCCTCCAATGCTCACATTAGCTTGTTTCAATGTCAGTCCAAATTTAGTCAAAATGTGCCATGTCCACTCCATGATACCAGGCTTATATGTCGCACAACCATAAATTATACTCCCAAGTTCCGCTTGGTTTTAGGAAGTCTTGCAAATGCTGGGTAAAAGTGTCATCTGATGGGATATTTTTCTTCACCACCATGCTCAATGTTCACCTTTTCAAGCAAAGTAGCAGTGAAGCAATATTCTTGAGTCCTACAGACATCAATACAGTCACATTCTTCATTCTGAGTGTATTCAAGTGTTCCTTTTCGAATGCTCTCTTTTCTAAACCATGGGGCTTTGAAGACTTTGGAGTCAAAAGGAGCATCGACTTTCACATATTATAGGGAGATGTGCCGTTGATAATATAGACCAAAATCACATTCATTACCATTCTCGTTTGGTGCCTTTTCAGTGCTGAGAATCGTATCCATTGTCATTAATCAATTGCTACAAAAAAAAAATTAGTTAGCCACCAGTGGATAAAATTCATTAGCATCAAAATTTCGTGCATCATCAGTGTTCATAACATTTCATACCTTTGTTACCTAGGGGCAACTGTTGAAAGAGAAATTTTCATAGTCCAATATTATACATATACATATACATATACATATACATATACATGTGTGTGTGTGTGTGTGTGTGTATATATATATGTATGTATATACATATATATGTGTATGTATGTATATTATATATATGTATGTGTGTGTGTGTGCACGCGCGCTTGTGTGTGCGGGGGTGTGTATACACATGCATGTACATACGTACGTATATATATGTTTAAAATCTTGTGTTGGACTTGTGCTTGATTATTGTATTACTCTGTAATGTTGATCTAAAAATAACAATAATAGAAAAGCTTGATGAATAATATGCATACATTCTGATGATGAGTTAACTAAAATAAAATCATTAAAGTTACGCTCAAAGCATGAAGGACTCAAACGCAAAAGGTAGGGTTGAAATCTTTCCCTCAATCGTGTGCTAATTTGTCTTGGCTTGGTTTCATTTTATTAGAAGAAAGAAAATCATCCGAAGTCTAAACATGTTCACATGATGTGGGATGCCAAACCGAGAGACTATGCACTATGTACGTTGCAAATAGGTTGAGTACCTAATTATGTGATGTAGTTGAAAATAGACCTGACAAAACTGACCCGAGATTCGAAATCCGAACCAAACGACCCAAACTCATATCCAATCCGACATCTGAAGTATGCTTACCCAAAAGTAGACACAAAATTCGAATTGACCCGAACCGAACCATACTCGACCCGAAAGTTTTTACAAAGCTGCTTCTTTTAGCATGACGAGCTTATTTGACTAAATTGATTGACCCAAAATTAACCCGACCCGAACCATACCTGACCTGAACCGAAGTGACCCAAAATGTCGCTTAACCTGAACATAACCCAACTCAAACTTGACCTGACTCGTATTCGAACCGAATAACACATTTGCTAGGTTTAGTTAGAAAGGAAGTCAAAAATAAAAAAGGAAAGGAAGAAGGACGGCTGAAACACGGAAATGGAGGTTACTTTTGCAGTTAATTGGCCCCTGATTGTAGGTCACAGTTCCTAAAAAAGCTATAAGAATAACGGTTGGTATATGTTCCATTTGATTGTACAAATATAATTGTATAATTAGGCCCATAAATTGCTCATCTGGCATGCCATGACAAAAAACAAAGAAAATTGTCAGATTTCGGTTCACTAAAAATACCCTGTAACTCACTAAAATATGCTGTTATGCATCCAGTTTTGCTCACTAAAAATAATGTAGAACTTACTAAAATATTTTAGTGAGGTGAAACATAATATTAGTGAGTTAATACGTACTTTTAGTGAGCAGACATACCGAAACTAATGTATCTTATGTATCCAAGTTTCACTTAGTAAATACTATATAACTTATTAAATGTGCTATTGTACTCAAAAAATGTTATTATGAATCTGAAACTCACTAAACTATATTCTAGTTGCCTATATTTTTTTTTAGTGTGTTATAGTATTTATTTACTGAGTTGTTATATCATACAACCTGTTGTGCAGAAACAATTACACAATCGAATTTTAACTCACTAAAAATGTATAGCTTACTACGATACTACGGAAGCAATTGTACAATCGAATTTCAGCTCACTAAAAATGTATGACTTACTACAATACTTAGTGAGCTAATACATACTTTTACTGAGTGGATAGATCAATCTAATGTATCTTATGTACCCTAGGTTTCACTTAGTAAAAATACTATATAACTTATTGAAATGTGCTATTATACTAAAAAAATGCTATTATACATCTGAAACTCACTAAACTATATTCTAATTGTCTATATTTTTTTAGTGAGCTGTGACATATATTTAGTGAGCCATGACATATATTTAGTGAGTTATAATATATATTTAGTGAGTTGGACTATATTTAATTAATTTACGATATTTCTATTATACTCACAAAATATAATACAAACTCCCCTATGTCATAGTAAAAAATGATTGAGTTATAACATAACCCAAGAACTTGACAATATTATTTGTTGGCTATCTGTACTATTCTTTTTAATGAGCTATGCTATTTATTGGTGTGCTATAATAGATATTTGATGAGTTATAAAATGTATTTTGTAACCAATATGATTTAGTGAGAAATACTAATCACTCATAATAAAAAAAACAATATAGTACACAATTTTAGTTAGCTCATTTACTTTTTAATTCATATTCTAAGGTATGATATATTCGTCTTTTAGTGAGATATGACTTATATTTAGTGTGCTATGACATACTTTTAGTGAGTTGGATTATATTTGCATTATACTAACTAAATAAATATGTATAATATAAATACGCTTATGTTATAATAAAAGATAATATAATTGTGCATCTGAAATATGTTAAACTATAATCTAGTTGTCTATATTTTTTTAGTGAGCTATGACATATATTTAGCGAGGTATAGCATATATTTAGTGAGCTATGACATATAGTTAGTGAATTGGACTATATTTAATTAATTCACTATATTTTTATGATACTCACAAAATATAATACAAATACCTTTATGTCACAGTAAAAAATGGTTGAGTTGTAACATAATCTAAGAACTTGATAATATTATTTGCTGGTTATCTATACTATTCCTTTTAGTGAGCTATGCTATTTATTTATGAACTATGATAGATATTTGGTGAGCTATAAAATGTATTTTGTGACCAATATAATTTAGCGTGAAATACTAATCATTCATAATAAAAAATAAGTGAACAAACAATATAGTACACAATTTTAGTTAGCATATATATTTTTTTGTTCATATTCGAAGGTATGATATATTTGTGTTTTCCTAAGTTATGACATATATTTAGTGAGCTATGACATACTTTTTGTGAATTAGATTATATTTGTATTATACTATATGATTCTATTGAATAAAAATACGGATAATAAATATACAAATTTTTAATTAATATCAATCTTAAAATTATAATTTTTATACAAAAATAGTGAACGTAGAATCATAATGTAAATACAAGTGAATGCCTTAATATTTCAATGAAAGAATTCAAAAAAATTAGAATTTTTTTGAAAGGTGCTTAAAAGACTTTTAGGACAAAAAGAATAATAATTAAAAAATAGACTTTGCTTTTACCACGAACTAAACCTATGACCTCACCCGTTTGAGTAAAGCACCTTTGCCACTCCACTATTCACTCATTTCTAATATTAGTGTTGATATAATTCATATTGCACCGGAGCACCTTCTGTATAATTTGCTGCTGGTAGTGGACCTGGGTGGACAATTGAGTTATCCATCCGATTGTATATAATAAATTGTAGTAGAATAACATAGAAGTGATGGAGCAGGGGCAGCGTAGAAAAAGAAAAACAGAGCAAAAGAAAAAGACTGGTAGAAAGCAAAAAAACAAGAAAATGTTTGAAATCTTTATACTATAAATATAAAAATAGATAGAGGTTAAGAATTTTTTTGTCTCTCTTGTTCCAGAACTCTGATTTAATCCCACCAAAATGAGTAAAAATTAAAAAAAATGAGTTTTAATTTTAAATTTTAAAAATTATCTATCCATTCGTGTCATATAGCTCATAAGCTCCATCGTTGATTACATATAACAAAATTTAAAATTAAAAAACCACCAACCATGGACTAAATACTTGCTAGGCTGTTCAAGACTATCCTTTCACATTCCCCAGCATTCGTTCTCTCTCTTCCTATCTCACCTTCTCTCTCTACCTTCCAGACTTATGCTTCCCACACCTAAATGGCCATGGCGACGCTAACCCCTCCTCCCCTCGAAATCATCGCTTTGTTGTCCCGTCTTCCACCATCTTCCATTCTTCCTCTTCATCAATTGAGGATTGGGCTGCTACACCTCCTCAAACTGACTCACTTCTCAATCTTCACAAACTCTCTCTGTCTCTCTCTCTCTCTCTGCCCCTCGCCTCTCCCACCAAAGCAATTCATGGTTCTACAACTACCGCAATGCTGTGGTGACGATTCGGTTTACGGTGAGCAATTCATGGTTTTGTAATTATTGTTAATTATTTTTATTTAGATGTTCTAAAACCCCAAATTGCTGACTTCTAAGGCTTGCTTTGTAGTCATAGTGATCTGTTGGGCTTACGGGAGATGGATGTCTGTGGAAGTCACGGCCGTCAGGCTGCCAACAGTGATCGATCAATGTCTGTTTTTTTTTTTTCTATGCTTTGTTCCATTCCTGATTTCATTACTTTTTGTTTGTTTTTCTTCATCCCTAATCTAATCCGTTCATCCATAGGGTAGATTACAGTAGTCGAAATCTAGTCGACTAGAAAATTTTTAGAAAGTTTAGTGATTAGGGTTTTCTTCACTAGAGAGAAAGGAGGAGAGCCCAGAATAAACCAAGGATGGGGAATGAAGTCTTCAACGATTATAAATGCAACCAGCTGGTCTGATCAAGCCTCTCACCACTGGTCTGTTCTGTCTCTCTTTCCCCTTTCTCTTTCCAGTACTTCAATTCCTGTTTATGTCCTGCATTTCTTTTGTTCTTCCTGTTGTCTATAAGATTTGTTTAAATCATCTCTCTAGCAGGAATGCTGCTTCTGTTTTTCCTCTTTTCGGCACCTTGTAAGCATTCTCCTTTTGAGAAAATAGCCCTTTCATCTATTTCATAAAACTGGAAGCTCAATATTTCATTTTCTGCCTTCTAAAGTTCTGATTATAAACGACCCGTTTTCCTCTCATCTCAGACTTTCCCTTCCTATTGAATTCATGTGGGTTCAATTTAGCCCGTATTCGGTTAAGGAAATTTGCTTGATCGGTTGGCATTTTGGGAGTGATGATTATTTGATATCTTGAAATGTTTGATATGCGAATCAATCTTTTACAGGCAAGGATGCTGGTAGAGGTAAGGTTGCCTGCATCTGGATCTGCCCAGACCCTGTGAAAGTGGGACTCACACTGGGAGGCGGTATTGGTGTTGTGTGTGTTTAAATGCTTGATATGCATTTCTAATTCCTAGAAAGTTTTTGCATCAATGTGAGATTGAGATAAAATGGGCAGCGAAAGCTAATGTTGCCCCTCTGTTTCATGATTTTTTTTTTTCCCTTGAGAGGTGTTGGAGGCGGGAGGTTGAGTTAGTTTAATTTCATTGATGGTCAATTTTTTATTTTGTGTTGAATTTAATTGCATTGTCTCCCATGTAATAACGCTTCAGTTCATGATATTGATTGATTAAACATAAGAGTAGGCAAATGGGTTGTTGAAGATGAGCATTCTGGCAGAAAAAAAAAATGGCCAATGTGAATTTAAACTCTTAAGGTGTGGTTAATAAATTGAAAACCCAGACTCAGAATTCGACTCGATTCACAAAATCTCAGTGCTTCCATAGTTGCAAACTTACCCCCCTTCTAATCTCTCTTTCTTTTAATCCATTTTGTAGGGGAAAAAAAACTATAGAGTGTTCAAGTTTGGTTAAGTTTCCCCAATGTTAGCTCTTTTTGGCTTAATTATTCGATTGGTTGTAACCTAAGTTTGTATTCTCAACTCTCCAGGCTATTGTTCTTGGGCACAATTGTTACAAGGCCTTTCTTTTTTTTTTCTTGTGTGGGTGATTGAATGTAGTAGGATGCTGTGGTTACAATATTTGTGAACTTTCTATATATACTTGGAATTTCAAGGAAAAAGAAAGATCTCACTTTATTTGTGTGCCAATTTCCCAAATTTAGTGGTTTGATTTGTGTTTGTATTTTGTTCATCGCTGACCCTGAATCATGCTCCATGTGAAATTGTAACCAGAATCACGCTTCTTGCCACCTTTTGATTCTTAAGTCTAATCTTGGTTTGGTTTTTAATTAATCCTATGGATTTTGTCTAATTT
The DNA here is from genome assembly GCA_002740545.1 of Lophocereus schottii. Taxonomy (NCBI): domain Eukaryota; kingdom Viridiplantae; phylum Streptophyta; class Magnoliopsida; order Caryophyllales; family Cactaceae; genus Lophocereus; species Lophocereus schottii. Next base: position 20,607 of record NCQV01125329.1, read on the forward strand.
TTAGGGTTTATTTTCGCCCTTGCTCACGAAGTATAATAACTTCAGTGCCTACACGTACTGTAATGGTCGTATGAAACTTTTTCCTGTTTGCTTACTCCAAGTGCAACCTCACTTTGTTCATTGATTTTTCATGAGGGAACCTGTCTAGCTACATGTGTGGGAAACAGAACTTAGCATTGCTTTAAGTAGCATAGATTGTACTGATTTTACTACATGAATTTACAAGCAACTGGGAAGGCAGCCAGTGAGTTCATACTCGAAGATCTGAAGATGAACTACATACACAATTACATGTTCCATCGACTTGTTGAATATGCTACGCTCTTAAAATTCAAACCGACGTTACTTAAAAATGCAGACGAGCTTTACTTTGCTCAGAGACCATGGCATGCTGGCACCAATCAACAGAATAAGTTCATGATGCAGTTCCTGGTGAAGGCTCCTTCGGACACAGCTCCATGCACCATGTTGCCCCTTATGACCCGGTTGGCTTTCAGGCACTGATTAGGAGGAAAAGCAATACTATAAAACAGATTAAGAAGTGGGAGAAGGAATGTTGGGATAATCAAAGCAAGCAGCATCAGGTTGTGGGCTCCCCCCTTTTAATTCAATACGTGTAAACGAACTGCTTCATTTCATTCTGTTGAATTGCCTTTTGAGCATAGATATAGTACAACAGTAGATAGAATCATAGATTTATAGAAACTTTACCAGGTCCTTCCCCACCTCCTAACCAGAGAAGAAAAGGGGGAAAAAGAAACACCCTTGAGTTCATTGGAATTGGAGCCTTGGTATGATGGAACATTTTGATTATGGGTGCTCTACATTTTGAATTTTTATTTGTTTATTTATGTTTAATATTTCTTTTCAGATGGCGCCAGGGGTTTCGGTTGCATTTTCATTGATAAACTAATGGAAGACATGGAGGTGAGTTGCTTCACCTTTGATTTCTATTCCTATTTCCTGTAAACTTTATCACAAATATGTCATGTAGATAGATGTAGTATGTCAGTTTCCTGATGATGTATCATTCACACATGGCTTTTTTTTTAAAAAAAGGAAGTACATGAAACATTATTTACTGTCATGGATTCAAACTTTATCGTTCGCTTCCATTTAAATATTTTTCATCATATTGTAATTTAATATTTGCAATGGTGCGATGTGTGGCCTAGATTTCATATAGATATGAGATATGCTATAGGAATACATGGTGTTTTTATTTCTAAGGGACAGAAGACTTAAATGGTTGGAGACTACTGTGGGATTCAATGGTTCATCTACATCCCAGCAAGTTTGAGTGAGGGTGATTGAAGATCGACATGGTGGGGTGAAATGAAAAATCAGTCATGGTGTCATCCTTAGGATAACTTATGAGCCTTAATGGTTGTTATATGTTATTTTTGCCAATAAGAAATTTTTTTTTCTTTTTGTTTGGGTTGAAGCCCCAATTACTAATTTTTTTCAGGATGAAATGATTTTCAGGATTCCTGTGTAGTGGTTGTATCTCTTACTTTGGTTCTCTCTCTTGAATGTATATCCTTTATGTGGCTGTTGTTCGCCAACCCTTATTGTGGGCTACAGCTTTTATACGTAATTAAACTTATATTAATAGAATATGTTTTTAAAACTGAACAAAACTGTTATATGTAAATTAAACTTATATTAATAGGATATGTTTTTAAAACTGAACAAATATTGCCTCCCACCAAAAAAAGATTAAAGGGTAAAAGCTCAACGAAAAAATTAAAGAGGAGAGAGATATATAACATTAAAATCAAGTGACAAAAAAAATCAAGTGACAAATACCTCCACATAAAATTAAGTGGAAGAAGATTTATAAATCTTAAACCAACGCATGCCAATCCAATGCTTCTACGTATGAGCTAGCTGCCACTGGCTAGCCCTTCTAAACTATGATTGCATATTATTTTTTAAAAAAAAATGTAAATTAGTTACAATGTGATCTGAATTCTCACACCTCTCCTATACACTCACAAATTTGTGAGTTATCACGTGTTTGTGAGTGATCATGTCTCTTCATCTTTCACAAGCCAATCCTTTTCTTTTTTTTTTTGGGTTATTTTAAACTCCCAAATCCCCCTCTATCATACGTATGTTATAACCCCGTCCGTTATCTCAAACATCTGATGTATCTCACCAACTTTGATTACACCAGTCAGTTAAAAGGAATAAGTGTATTACTTATGAAATATTAATGTTAGGTATACCAGATAGATGACATATAAATACAAACTTCAATTCTCTTATTGTTAATCAAATTATCATTAAAACTTTATTTTCCGTGTAGGTACTAGAAGAGGAGGTGGATTATTTAACGTTGGCATAATAGGTTGACTTATCATAATTTCATTTAGCATAATTTTTAGCATATTCACAATCTACTATCTCAATCATACTTGTGTCGCACCTTTTACATTCATTTGGTTTTTAAATTATTACTCCCATTGATTATGCACAAAGTTGATATCTATTTATATTTTTCATTGAGTTATTCTATTATCTTCTCTAAATTTTAATATTAGTTATGTCTACAATTGTTATTTGCTTATTATTTCAATAGTGTATATCTACAAAATGTCTATTTTAATATGCACTGTGCAAAATACGAGTTCAGACTAGTTAAGAAAAAAAAGAGAGAGAGAGAGAGAGAGTAAGAAGGAAGAAGATGGTGTCTAAAGCATCCTAGCATAATAGGAGGAACAATTGTGAAAAATTTGTAGAAGGAAAATACCGTAAGTTCAAAAATTCTACTCACAGTTAACTTTGTTCCTCATCTCCCTTCGAATGGTCAAAAGAAGAAGTAAGATTGGAGATTTCATCTGAGATCCCTCATTTTTTATTTTTATTTTTTACCCCGATCTTATTCCTATGGCAAATATGTTCCACTTGGAGACATAGTTTTGGATCTTTAAAGGTTCAAAACTCTTGTAAGATCACTGCAGAGAAGATAACTAAATTATTCTTAGGGGTCGTAAGTGTTTGGAAATTTATGAAAATATTACGTCTTTGGGGACTCTAAGAATTTTGGATTCCTTGGATTCCGGGGTCCTTAGGAATCCATACAAACTTGGATCCTTAGGGACCCATTGAGAGAAAATCTCGATTCCTAGGAATCTATAGGGACCTATAGGCTGTAACAGGGGGATGGGATATGTGTCTCCAGTTTATTGTCAAAACCTGATATTTATATGAAAATTAGAAAATTGAATCATGAGTGACATCGTAAATTTGATTTAGTTCAATCTAAAATTTCTTCAAAAATTGAATCTTGGCTTGATGTTGTAAATCCAACCTTGACTTGGCATCATTTGTGCATAACCAAACTATGGTAGAGGAACGAGAGGTTGCAGTTATCAAATCTTTATCAAGATATGTCGGTAGATCTACCACATTCACCCATTAAAAGGGGGCAGGAGTTTGGTTTGAAATCGTGCTCAAAGAAAGAAGAGGCTGATAGAGAAGCTAGATTGCAAAACCGGGATGACTGATATGTATTTATAATCCTTAAAAAGAGTCATCTAGCTTTAGGAGAGTTCTAGTTGATTTTATTTTATTATCTTTTTAAGGATATCATTGCCAAATAGAATTTCAAAATCTCTTCAAGGGCGGAGTTCCAAAGAACTAAACCATGAAGGCGCGAAACTAATATGAAGGCATTAAGAAGGGAAAAAGCCATGAAAGGTCTGTCTCATATTTTAAGTTGACTTCATTATGTGTAGATGACAGCCCATATGCAAAAGATATGCTCTTTGATTTTCCGTAAATGGAAAAGGATAAGAGACAAATTTTCTTCACATGTTGACCTTTTTTATCAAAAATTTTGGTGCTGGAGGGGTCTTACGTATGGATGGATTGGATTTTGCTATTGTTTATTGAGAAAGAGGATTTCAACCTGACTAAACTATTGGATAGAGGCTAATAAAAGTAGCTATGCAATTTGAGCAAAATAATGGTCAATAAGATCATACAATGAAGGAGGTTTATACTGCAGTTCGTTGAAGCTCAATAATATCAAAAAATGAGTTCAAAGTGATTAAGTTTCTGTGACTGAAATACATCAAAAGGGCATGTACCTACAAATCACAAGGTAGAGTGAATAACTTTCTGTGCATCTACTTAAACAAATTTTTAAAAAAAGTATCTAAATCCAGGAACAACTAGAACTAAATTGACTTAATCCCACTAAGGATACGTATTTTTGGGTTCAATTTAAATCGAGGTTCTCAATTGGGCTCAAATCGACACCCCTCCTTACAAAAAGTGAATTTTTCAAGTCGATTGCGCCTTACCCACTCAAACGACAAAAAGTCAAGTTCCACAATATAGAAACCGACCCCCTCAGACTTTTGAGTACATGAATTTGACCAAAAACTCTTATTTATCTTCCTCATCATTAATAAAAGGCCAAAATTACAATTCTATGACTCTTGATTACACGTTA
>NCQV01125350.1:0-12849 GCA_002740545.1 Lophocereus schottii
TGAATTTTGGAAATAATGATTTGCAAATCTGCAACATAATTGAGAAAACCAAAAATTTTTGAAATTGATTGTTATCTTTGAATTCATCTGTTAATTTAATAGATCATTGAATGGATTTAATAGTACCATTAAAAATGTCATGGCTTAAAAATCGAATTTGTTTTTGAAATAATGTTATTTTCAAAACAGAAACAGATAAGCCATTTCTTTTGATGAGATTGAAAAATATTTTTAGATGCTTGAAATGTTGATCCAATTTTTTTGAATAAATAAGAGCATCATCACGATAAACTATTGAAAATTCAGAATAATCATTGAGTATATCATTTATAATATGTTGAAATTCAGAAGGAGCATTTTTGAGTTCAAATGGCTTCACGTTCCATTTGTAGTGGTCAAATGAAATCGTGGATGTAGTTTTGTACCTCTTTCTCAGCAATTTGATCTTGCCGAAAGCGAAATTTCATATCAAAGTTTGAAAATATTTTTGCTTCATATAATCTTCCTAATAAATCTTTTTTATTGCCAATTGGATATCTTATCCATTGAAGAACTTTGTTGAGTAGTTTGTAGTTTATGATAAATCTAGGAACACTACATTCCTTTTTTGCATGATTGTAGACATATAAGGCTACACAGCTCCAAGGAAATTTGGAGGATTTGATGTGCCTTTTGTCCAAGAAGGATTGGATTTCTTTTTTGCAAAATTCTAAAATCTATTTATGCATTTGAATGGGACGTGCTTTTCTTAGAATATTTCTTTCATCAAAATTATTTTCATATGGTAATTCTACCATATGTTGCTTTCTTTACCAAAAGGCATTTGGGATTCAGCATATACTTATTCTTCAAATAATTTCTTCATTGTTTGAATTTTTTGTTGTATTTTTGATACAATAAGTTATTCTTCAATACTGGCTTGAATGATTTCAGTTTGAAGAAAAACTATTTGTCCTTCTTAAGCATAAATACTTTTTGAAATTGAGGCTTTTTAAAGAGCTGCAATATCTTTATTTTTCATAGGAGAAGAAATTTTGAACGTAATTTCTTTTCCAAGAATATTTGAATAAATTCCTTTGAAATCGACATTAAAAGGATAAATTGGAGTAAGGAAGGGAGTTTTGAGATTGTTGACAAGTATAAAAACAATTTTGAAGCAATATTCATTATTGCAAATATAAGTATTTGGAAGCTTGTAATTTATTTGAAGCTTAGATCCGGTTGCACTAGTCATTTTCTCTTTGGGTTTCCAAAATATTTTGAAGGAATTAAATCTTCTTGAATGCAATTCATATCAGCGCTGCTATCTAGTAAAGCGATAGAATGAATTTTGAAATCTTTTACTATAACAAAAACAAACCATTTTTGAAAATGAAAAAGATCAATGACTGAAGGGAATGCTTCATAATCTTGATTTTTTAGGCTTAAATTAGGAGAAGATGGAGGAGATTGATTAGGAGGTTTTGAAGGCTCGAGTGAACAGATTTTTATTATCAAGATTTTGAATTTGAGAAACAAGGACTAAATTTGTTTCTTCAAGGAGATTTGGATTTTGAGTGTGATTTCTTAATTCTTTAACTGTTATGGGTGTAGAAAAATTTGAACTTTGTCCTTCATAGTGTTTTAATACTTGCTTTAGGCTAAAAGGTTGAATTCTTAATTCAATAGTTTTATCTTGAATTAATAAGCTTTTGAGCTGGTGAAGGAATTGAGTTTTGATTTCCAACTCTTCAATCTTTTCAATGATATTGAAGAGGAGTTCTTCTTGAGATTGATCTTCTATAATAATGTTGCAATATTTAAACCAAAAAGTAATGTTTTTATCTAAGGATTTAGAACAACTGGAATCAAAATGTCTGAATTTTATAAAGGGTTTCTTAATAGATTAAAAGAAAAAGTATTATTTCTTATCTTTAAGCTTTATAATACTGGTATGGATACTATTTGATTTATCTTGAAGCAAAATATTTGAGCATACGAGAATAATTTCTTGCCCCATACTTTTAGCTAGGATGAATGAATTATTGACACAGTATTTTTTATAACAAATATAAATATTAGATAATTTGTACTTAATTTGCAATGGAATTTCATTACCATTGAGAAGTTATTCTTTGGTTCCTCCATAATATTGGGATGGAATTAATAGAATTAATATCTACTTGATGCAATTCTGGTCTACACCATTGTCAAGGTGTGTTATTATTTCTATCTTAAAAGTATCTTGAACTTTTAAAATTATATAAATATATCAATTTTTAAATTTAATTTGATTGATGATTAACAAGAATTTAGAATTTGATTTTATTAGATTTAAACTCTCTTGATTTTTGGAAAAGTATTCTGGTTGAGTAGAAGTAATTTTGAATATTTTACTTTGAAATCTAGGATCGTTTGTACCTAAATTTTTCTTTTTATTGGCCATATGCCCTGTTTTGCCATATTTAAGATGAATTATTTTTCTAGATATTTTCCGTTTTGAATTTATATTTTGGGCCTTTAGAACAACTGTTTTTAAATTTCCTTTTATGATAAATGGAGTTTTTCCTTTTGGAAATTATTTGGAATTATTTTTGGTAATTCGAGCAAGACTCAATTTATCTAAAGAGTTAGATTTTGATATTGGATTGTTAGGTTGATTATTATAGGATGATTCATAAATACAAACTGTTTGTTTTGGGGATAGGGCTAATTTATTAGGAGTATGGAAATTTTTGAAAATAATTTGATTTCCTTTTTATTGTTGTTTCCTAAGTCTCTTTTAGGAATTGAAGGAGTTTCTTTAATGGGTATGCTAAAAGGATTGAATAAAGGAGGAGAATTGGTTTGAGGAATTTCCTCGATTTTGATGGATTCTAATGAACAATTGTTAGAATTTTCTCCTAATTGGGTTTTATTGAGATTATCTTTAGTAGTTTGAATAGGATTTGGATTATCTGATAAGGTAGATTCAGAAAATTAGCTTTCCTGTTGATTTCTGCACGACAGTTTGTATAATAGCCCGATCCTAAATGATATTTGTTTATTTAATTAAGCCATATTATTAATTTTTCACATTGATTTATCTCATTTAATCATCCCGGTTGGGTGAATTCATTTTGAGCCCCACTTTGCAATTCGAGTTCATTGACATGACAATTTCAAGTGAATCGATATTAGCCCCCGGTAAATATGATTAGGTGTTAAATTATTTTCATAATGTCATGAAAATTTAATTTTTAATCTTGGAAAAACATTTTGGGCCCAAATTCATTAAGTTTGGCCCAATTCATTTGGGCCAAATTGCAGCCCAATTCATTTTGGATTGCAATAGCTCAATCCTAAGTTATGTTTATTTATTTAATTACCTCATGTTAATGATTTTTTCAAATTTATTTATCGCATTTAATCATCTCGATGGGGAAAAATTTATGTGGGCCCTCACTTGGCAATTCGAATTTTGTTTATTTATTTAATTATTAATGAAAACTTTGGAAGAATTGATAGTAGGCCCTAACAAGTTTAATCTAAGTAATTTATTTTATTTTTCGTAATATTACAAAAATTGAAATTTGAGTACGCAAAAACGTTATTGTTACGGAGCGTTTTATTCCCGAATCCGATTTCCTCGGCCCAATTTGAAGCCCAACATGTTTGCTTTCTTAACATAACTAATTACTATGATTAAGCTTAACCATAGTTAGCTAAAAATCACTTTTTAAGATAAAACTCAGCCAAGTTGTTAGACAAGTTAAAAAAATACAACCAAAACTCAAACCCATCTTCTCTCTCCTTTCTCTTTCTAACCAGGCCAGCCCTCTCCCCTAGTTGATTCTAGTGTTTTCGGCTAGTTTTTAGCCACCTTTGGACTGCCTCTGACCCCCCCAACACCCTAGTATCACCAGCTGCATCCTCCATCATCAAAACCAGTAAACATCACCTCCATCTTTACTTTTATCAAGCATGAAGTGAACAATCTTAATCTTGATCACATTGGTTTTGATTTTTATCTTAGTTTTTATTCTTGTTTTGATGTTTTTGATTGTTGATCATGATGTTTTGATAAGAAATAAGAGTTTTTTTGATATTGATCATGGTGGAGTTGAGTTGGGAGCATGTTAGGGTTAGGGTTATTCATAATCATGCAAGCTTTAAGTGGGAAGTTTGTTTTTCTTGAATTCTTGTATTTGATTTAGTGGTTTTAATCTCTAATAATGTTATGAGGATGTTCGTGGTGATCTTAGATGAGGTGGAAGTTGGCCAAAAGTTAGGGTTTTATTGATTATGCAAGGGTGTAACCTTCCTTTGACAGCAAGCATGTTATTAGTATATATTTGAGTGAAAAATGATCTTGGATATACATGATTTTGAAATGAAATTAAGTGTGATGGTTTTATATGGTGATGGGAAGGCCAAGGCCTTGTTACATGACTTTAAGGTCTGATTTTGGATGGGGAATTATGTTAAAAGAAAGGAGAAAGCCTTGACAGTGAAGGCTAGAAAATTTCAGAAAACAGGGCAGGTTTTCTGATTAAACTGGTAATTATCAAACCCATTGAAAAATTTTGATTTTTGGTACATAGATACTTTAGTGTGTTAGCTTTTAGATGCCTTTTGAATTGCCTTAATTCGAGGTCTGTGGAAAAAGTTATGGCCGTTTTACTAGAGCTATGTAGGTTAGACCAAAACTGACATACTTGTGTTCTCATCCTATTTTGAGAACCCTATAGTGGGAATCATATTTGGTGTTCTAAATAAAAGTATTGTGGGACTTCTTTATCTTGTCATATTGGGTTTTATAGCTCAATTGGAGGTCAGGGGTGAAAGTTATGAATTTTCTAATGTGGACCTTGAATCGGTAACAATTTTGATTGCACTTAGAAGCTTATTTGGTTTGGAAAACTAAGCTGTATGGTATGGGCTACGAAAATGAAGAACTGAGGAGATTGATAACTCAAGATCAGTGTTTATTGGTCCAAATTGGTGTATTTGAAGTTATTCTGAGCCTACCATTAGTCCAATTGTATTCAAACCTTTGTTATCCATCTCAGAAATATCAAAAACCCGTGATCAATTGTACCCATCAAAGTGTTTCTTTTATCATCTCAATTATTCTACCTTGATCAGTTTTATGCCAACATTATTTTACTTTGAGTTAAATTACCCTAATTCATTTAGTTTTCAAATCATGTTGCCAGAACTTATCTTCTATTGAATTATTTGAGTTATGGATGCCTTTAATGAATTTCTATTACAATCACCAATTATTAAAGTCAACATTATTACTAATTACATATACCTATAATTATATTTCTTAAACAGAAATTGGGGCCTAGTCTATCGTTTCCCCTTGTGCATAAGTATTATCAAGTGAGATCGCATTTTAAAAATTTCAGGTACGTTCATTGTTTGCATCTTTAAAAATCAGCACGTATTTATCAAAATTATAATGTTTTGGTAAGTACATAAATGAATTAGTTTAATCATTGATTTATACAAGGCATAGCTCTTTAGTTACCTACGCAGCTTCAGGCCAGGTCCCGATCGACTTGCCAGGTTTACACCTATCCATAGATCGTAACGGTTACAAAGGGTTCACTGTCAGATAATAACTAGCAATCCAGTTTTACATTCATCTTATTCACTGTTTTAACTTAAAATGAATTGCAAAGCGGGCACCTAACCAATTTATGCAGTGATCATTTAACAATACAGGAATGCATGTATTGCGTTTTGACTCATGGTTCGAAATGTTTTCATGTTTTGTTTTAGACAAATGCTCAGTGAATGCCCTTATACTAGCAAGTCAGCCGAAAGCATGCTAGCAAGTCAGCCGAAGAGAATAAGTGAGCAAGGGAACTTGGATGAATCAACAGTGATATAGACCATGCATACTTTGGAGCCGTATTTTGTAATCTTTAGTGTATGGAAGTGTAAGCTTTGTGGTGGATTGCTTTACTGTGGTGTATATACCTTATGTTGGTTAATGAGTATAGTTGAAGTTATGCTTGACTATGTTATCTCTAGTACACTTGCAGCAAGTCTTGTCCTTTTGGGACGGCAGTAACGCCCCGATCTTATTAGTTGTAATTGAGGAATCAGAATAATGATCGCAAAAAGTAAAACATGCTTAATTAGGGGGCGTTATAGATTTGGTATCAGTGTTAAGGTTTTAAGGGCCACTATGAGCTATCAACTGTTTATGAGTTAGCTATTAAGGTGTCTATGAGTTATGTTGGACCAATTAAATGAGCTATTGACTATAAGTTCATATGTATGGGCATATAAGGAGGAACCATTTACATTTAGGTGATTCAATCATTTGATAATATCATGAGATTCAAGCATTAGCAAAGTGGAGTATGGAATCAATTGGGTGACCTGCTAAAGAGGCATGCTTTCATTTATGTGGGAGTTGTATTGTATGTTTTATTTCTCTTATTTGTTTAAATTTTTGCAATCGTGCACTCCGGGTGTGTGACCTGTTGAGTTATGAACTCCAGCGTGTGGCTGTTGAGCTATTAAAGTGTTTCTTCAGGCATAAAACTGCCAGGCATCCAGCCATGCACTGCGAGACCACAACGGAGCCACTTTCGCTCTAAACTCTTTATTACCGGACCACCAATCATCAGACTGATCAACGGACTTACTAGGGGCGCTTTAAGGACTCATAGAAGGCTGACCAATGCTGCTGGCCAACACAGCTTCTAAGCCAGATGATCGGCTTGTCTCCGTCTTTAACAAGGATATTTATACGTAATTGAGGGTTAACTAACCTTATTTAAGCTAATTGATTATTCCTTCGACTAATCACAAGGATTTTGGCCCAGATGCATGATACTAAGGTTAAACAAAAAGTTTTTGTAATGGCATGCTTCATTTTTGCATTTGCATGTCATAGAGCCTTGAATATTCCTGTAATATGCTGCACTAATGGTCTTGAATGTAAGTTGCTAGTAATGGAGTCTGATACTCAGTAAAGTTATATTGAAATGATTTCTTGGAGTAGAAGAACTAACACTCATCAACTGGGTAGATGTGTGCATCAGAAATAACCCGTTGAATAAATTAGATGATACATTTATCAAGGGGTTGCCAATAATTAGTGATGTATTGCCCAAAATAGATGGTTTGAATATAGCCAGCCGGTATCACAGTACCGGATGACCGTAGAATTCTTGTAAAAGAGTTTGGTAAAATTTGAGTATTTTTAAATATGAATAAAAGGAAGTCTATGAACTTGATAGCCATTGATCATGGTGGATAAAAATGGCATATACATTGTATCGAAATCATTTGAATGTGGTAAAATGAAGTTTATCATTTTGATTTCTAAAGTAAAATAGAAGGGATTCTTGAATGTCTTTAAGGTTTTTGGGATTTTGAATGTGGGTTGAGTTGGATGTAGATGACATATCGAATAGAAGAATTGAAGCAAAATTGCTTTCCTTGAAAGGATTCTCTAGAGTGGAAGTCAGAAAGGGAACTGTTCTCTTTATGAATTTAAAATTGAAAACTGAAAGTACTGCTTGTAGCTAAGAAAAAATTTGTTTTGAAACAAGATTTCGAACATCTTTTTCTAAAACTTCTTTTGCAGTCTTGCAATCAATTTTTACTAAGAAGTTTTTGAAATATAAACCACCTTTAAATTTTGAAATACCTAAACTTTGTTTTTTAATTTTGGAATAATGAATTTAAGGTTTAATCCATACTCCGGTATAGAACCTTACTAATTGTTTAGGACTTGGTTCAAGATACTGCTTGAGACTTTTACCAAGATTATTGCCTGATGCACCTATTTGAACTATAATGAATGCATGTGGGTTTGGTATGCCAGGACATGGGAGTGATTTGACTCTACTCTAAATGTATCTAACTATTTGAGCATACTCATGAGACCATGCAGGAGGATTTTTCTTGAGTCTTTGAAACAATGATTTACCAATTTCTCTAAGTTTGAGGAAGAAATTTGCGACATAATTGAGACATCTAAGAAATCTTTGTAATTGACTTTTATATCTGATTTCATCTGGAAATTTGTTTCCAAATTGAATGGATCATTGAATGGGTTTAATAGTACCATTGAAAATGTCATGGCCTAAAAGCCGAATTTTTGCTTGAAATAATTTCATTTTTGGACAGAAATAGCTAAACCATTTCCTTTGATGATATTGAAAAATATTTTTAGATGTTTGAAATGTTGATCTAAATTTTTTGAATAAATAAGAACGTCATCAATGTAAACTATTGAGAATTCAGAATAATATTGAGTATATCATTCATAATATGTTGAGATTTAGAATATTTCATCAAAATCTTTTTCATATGGTAATTCTTTTTCATTTAATATTTCATCAAAATCATTCATAATATGTTGATTATATCAATGTAGATGCTTTCTCATTGAATATTTCATCAAAATCATTCATGATATGTTGAGTATATCCCTACATATGCTTTTGTAGGAATATTTCCTTCATCAAAATCTTTTTCATATAGTAATTCTACCATATGTTGCTTTCTATCCCAAAAGGCATTTGGAATATCAGCACAGACATATTCTTCAAATAATTTCTTCATTTTTTGAATTTTTGGTACAAGTTGTTCTTCAATACTGGCTTGAATAATTTCTATTTGAAGAAAAACTATTTGTTTTTCTTTAGGAGAAATAATTTTTTTAAAATTGAGGCTTCTTGAAGAGCGACAATATCTTTGTTTTTCATGGGAGAAGAAAATTTGAATCTAACTGGTTTTTTGAGAATATTTGAATAAATTCCTGTGGAATCAACAGTAATAATATACATTTGAGTAAGGATGGGAGTTCTCGGAATGACTTGTTGTTTGAGGTTTTTGACAAGTATAAAATTTTTGAAACAATATTCTTTGCTGCAAATATAAGCATTTGAAAGTTTGTAATTGATTTGAAGCTTAACCAGTAGCATTAGTCACTTTCTCTTTGGTTTTTTCATAGTATTTTGAAGGAATTAAACCTTCTTACATGCAATTCATATCAACACTGCTATTTAATAGAGCGATAGAATGAATTTTGAAATCATTGACCATAATAGTAATAGAAACATACCATTTTTGAAAATCAATAAGGTCAATAACTGAAACCAATGCATTATAATCTTGATTTTCTAAGCTTAAATTAGAAGAGGATAAAGGAAATTGATTAGGAGGTTTTGAAGGCTTGAGTGAAGAGACTTGATTATCAAGATTTCGGATTTGAGAAACAAGGACTAAATTCGTTTCTTCAAGGAGATTTTGAGTTTGAATGTGATTTCTTCATTCTTTAACTGTTATGGGTTTAGAAAGATTTAGCTTTTGTCCTTCATAGTTTTTAATACTTGCTTTAGGCTAAAAGGTTGAATTCTTGATTTGATAATGTTATCTTTGAATAATAAATCTTTAAGCTGGTGGAGGTATTGAGTTTTGATTTTTGGTTCTTCAATCCTCTCGATGATATAGAAGCGGAGTTCTTCTTAAGATTGATCTTTGGTAATAATATTACAATTGTTAGGATAAAGAGTAATGTTTTCATATGAGAATTTAGGATGAGTTGAATCCAATGTTTGAATTTTATAAAGTGCTTCTTTAGAATCGTCATAGATTAAAAGGAAAAGCATTATTCCTTGAAGTTTTTTTATCTTCAAGCTTCATATTATTGATTTGACTATCATTGTGATTTTCATTTGAAAATAGATTTGAGTAATAAAAGGGATGCCAAGAATATCTTTTTTCTTTTTATGTTCGAATGAATTTTGAAAATAATATTCTTTATTACAAATATTAGATAATTTGTATTTAATTTGCAATGGATTTCTATTAATATTAAGGAGTTGTTTTTTGGTTCCTCCATAATATTGGGATGGAATTAATAGAATTAATATATCTTTGATGTAGTTTGGTCAGCACCACTGCCAAGGAGTGTCATTATTTTTATCTTAGAAGTATCTTGAACTTTTAAGGTAATATAAATATGCCAATTTTTAAATTTAACTTGATTGATGATTAACAGGGATTTAGAATTTGATTTTCTTTGATTTAAGCTCTCTTGATTTTTGGAAAAGCATTCTAGCTGAGTAGAAGTAACTTTGAATATTTTTCTTTGAAATTTAGGATTGTTTGTACCTAAATTTTTCTTTTTATTGACCGTATGCCCTGCTTTGCCATATTTAAGATGAATCATTTTTTTAGATATTTTCTATTTTGAATTTATTTTTTGGGTTCTAGAACAACTGTTTTTAAATTTCCATCTACGATAAATGGAGTTTTTATTTTTGAAAATTTTTGGGAATTATTTGTGATAATTCAAACTTGATTTGATTTATCTAAAGATTTAGATTTTGGATCTAAATTCTTAGGTTGATTGTTATAGGATGATTCATATAACTGTTTTAGAGCTATGGGTTCTTATAATTTATCAAGAGCATGGAAAATTTTTGGAAGTAATTGGATTTCTTTATTATTGTTGTTTCCTAAGTCTTTTATAGGAATTGAAGGAGTTTCTTTATGGGTATGCTGAGAGGATTGAAGAAAGGATGAGAACTGTTTTGAGGAATTTCCTTGATTTTGGAAGATTCTAACGAATAATTGCTAGAATTTTCTCCCAACTGAATTTTATTAAAATTATCTTCAGTGGTTTGAATAGGAGTTGAGTTATTTGAAATGCTAGATTTAGAATCTAAGCTTTCAGATTGATTATTATAGGATGTTTATCCATGCAAAGTATTTTTCCTTGAAGAAGAAGCTTGACAAGTATTTTAAATTTCTTGCTTTGGAATGGAAGACTAAGGATGAAGGGAAACAGTTGTTTCCTTTGTGAGTAGATTGTGCCATAATTTTCGCTTAGTGGCACATAAGTATTTATCGTAGTTAGAAATAGAAATTTGATGGTTTGAAAGAAAGTCATTTAACTAATCAAAGAAAGGTATATTTTCTTCGATTTTAGCTAATTGAGTAGAATAAATAGTTCTGAATAACTTTGCATATCTTTAGAAAAATAAGAAGAGAACCAGTCTCGATGAGACAGGTTATAATCTTGATAGAATTCTTTATTAAGATAAACTCTATTGATTTGAAAAGTTTGGTTAGTAAAAGAGGTTGATTTAGGAAAATCATTTTGCTTAAGGCTCTGTTGGTCTTTACAAAATTTGGTGGAAAGAAAAGTTGAAGGAAAAAAAATGTGAAAGAATAATAGTACGGAGAAAATGAGTTTTTTTCTCTTATTTGGATTGAGGAAAAAATACTAGAATTTGGGTGAGAAATTTGAATGTTAATGAACTAGTTAAATCATGTTAATGTTATCTAAGTAAGGTGAGGTTAGATAAGGTTATGAATTTTCCTCAAACTTTCCTCGCAATTTTATGAGAAAATTTTATCACTTATTTCTAACAATTTTTTCACCTAACTTTCCTGCATATATTTTTTCTTTGTAATTTTTTCTAAACCGAACACAAGAAAAAAAGTAATTTTTCCCAATTTTTTTTCTGTCCACCAAATATTCCAAGGTGCAAACGGAGCCTATAACAATTGGCTTTTGAATGTAAACTTTCGTTAGAAATTATGCTTGAATGTAGAAGAGAATTGTATGATGATGAAGTCATGCTGATGCAATGATGATGAGATGAAGACAAAGATAATGATGCCATGGTGCTAAGATGATTAGTCCCAGGATAACCAATTAGACTAAAGAAATTAATTAACACGAAATAATACGCAAATATGCACTTATTTTAAATAGAAAATCGCTAGGCACCCAGTCATGCACTGCAGGACCACACCGGGACCACCTTCACTCCAACCCACTTACTGCAAGGACCAACAATCACTATGCTGATTAACAGACTTACTAGAGGTGCCCTAAGGACTCACAGAAGGCTGACCAATGCTGTTGACCAACACAGCTTCCAAGCTAGATGACTGGCTTATCTCTGTCTTTAATAAGGATATTTATATGTTATTAAAGGTTAACTAACATTCTTTAGGCTAATTGATTAGTCCTTCGACTAATCATAAGGATTTTTAGCCTAGATGCATGATGGTAAGATTAAACAAAAAGCTAATTAAGAAATAATTAGACACTTAACCAATTTGATTAGACACTTGGTTAACACTTGGGTAGGCACTTTGGCAGACATTTGGTTAATACTTGGTTAGTCTTAACTAGATAGTTGGGTAACATGACTAGACACTTGGCTCTGATACCAGTTGGGGACAGTATACAACAAAACCCCTTGAAATTCGACACACAATTCGATACGTAAGCACGCAGCAATAAAAATCAAGATGCAGCTGTCAAATTTTAATAAACATGTTAGATGTGAACCATTCAAAATTATCCGCGTACAACTGTTCAAAATAAGATCAACATTCAACATGGTTCAACAATCTTATCCATTTGCTATTCAAATGATAATCTTATCATGTTAATTAATACCTTATACTGTACATTTACTTTTTGGGCCTATATAAAGACTTCGAATATGTAAGCAATGGCAGGACTTACCAGCCTGTCAAGTTTTAATAAGCCTATTAGACGTCAACCATTCAAAATTATCCGTATACAACTATTTAAGATAAGATCAATGTTTAAGATGATTCAATAATCTTATCCATTTACTGTTCAGATGTCAGAATTCTTACCGTCTTACTGTAATACTAATTATTTTGTACTGATTATTTACTTTTTGAGCATATATGAAGGCTTCAAAGTTGTAAGTAAGGGCACCTATCCCCACTTCTCTCCTTATCCCCTACCACTGTTCCTATGCCGAATTCGATACTATCAGTAAGTTTTTCATTCAAGACCCTTGTTGAATTCCAAGAGTACACAACCACAAGAGGGAGGTGAATTGTGGTGGCTGA